>OX418218.1:71879219-72051719 GCA_948455865.1 Conomelus anceps
GAATTTCCTCAACATCAGCTTAATTCTTGATAAGGCTCATAACAGCATCTCTTTAAATGTATGGTGGTTCATATGGTTACCTAGATACAATACAGTAGTAATAATTATAATAATAATACTATCGTGTGACCAGGCTGGCTCAGACAACAATCAGTAAGTAGCCTTATTTTTCGTAACATTAATATATTTTAAAATATATTTAAAATGATACGGCTCATATTGAATGATTTTCATACTCCATTTATAATTGGGTGAAGCTCACATTCTTCAAGCAGTGTAAATAGCTAGAACTACAATATCGTATCTGTTTTTCTTCCTGTATCAGTGAAAGTGGAATAATTACTCATCAAATAAAAAAATATTTTATAAATTCATTCACTAACCCTCTTCTTCATAAATTATTCTCCCCCAATGGCTGCCCCTCAGTTTTTATGATTGAATTCGCCAATTTAACCACTGGGATTTTATCTTTCGCGCATTTGGCCATTTTTCCTATGCCTTGCATTCATAAACGTGCAAATTACAAGCTCCACAGATTTTATTAAATGTCTCTTCAATCTTATTTGTAGGTTGAAGGTAGCTCGATCATGATGTAAAATTCTTGAATACTTGATCTCAAATTTAATAGAGCATTTTATCTTAAAAAGACTCCTAATTTTGTAGAATGCCGTGGTGATTCGATTATAAGAATTCTCTGCATGTCCCGGGA
This sequence comes from Conomelus anceps, assembly GCA_948455865.1. Classification (NCBI taxonomy): domain Eukaryota; kingdom Metazoa; phylum Arthropoda; class Insecta; order Hemiptera; family Delphacidae; genus Conomelus; species Conomelus anceps. The sequence continues at coordinate 71,879,929 of OX418218.1, forward strand.
GACTCTTGAACTGTCACGAAAAGTGATTAGGCACGGCTCAAGTCGAGGAATTCGCTTAGCTAACTCACTAAATTCGTTCAGGGCTTTAATGCTCACGTCTGAAATTTCTTAGCAAAATAGTTTTGTAAAGTTACCACGCTGAAGGCTAGTTCAGTATTCGATGACACGCGTCAGTCTTGCAGGCAGGATTAAGAAATAGTAGAATAGAACAAAATGTACATTGGAGATGATAAAGAAGGAATGTTGCCTAGGTAAAGTGGGAAGAACGTGGAAAAAGGAGAAAGAATTATGTAATTATGCGGGGATGGAGAAGAAAAATAATATTCATAAAATGCTTTTGAGATTGAAACAAGAAATAGGTTGAAAATGAATGGGAATGGTAGTGAAAGAAATTTTAGAAATTGGGAATTGAGAAATTAATAATAAAAAATTTAAATGAGAGACTTGAAAAAGAGTTGGTGACTTTGTAGGGAAATAAATGGGTTGAAAATAAATGGGAATGGTAGTGAAAAGAAATTTTAGAAATTGGGAATTGAGAAATTAATAATAAAAAAATTAAAATCAGAGAGTTGAAAAAGAGTTGGTGACTGTATAGGGAAATAATTGTAATAAGAATGGATTTTTGAAGTGGGCAAACCAGGAGATTGACAAATAGAAAAGAATAAGAAGTCTTCAAAAGGAGAAAGGAGAAAGAGGAAAGACTTTCAGAAGAAGAGCTAAAAATGAGTGAAATTGGATGGATTGATTGAATGAGCCAGAAGAGTTTGTGAAAGAAGAGAAACGTCTTTCATGGTGAATAGGATGGAAAGTGTGGTGCAGGTTAACTAGTAAACGATATACTATTCTCAGATGATATACAGACCAAACACATAAGAACTTGTAGCAGTAGAGGATAAGAATGGATGGAAAATAACTGAAAGGTACAATAAAGAAATAAGTTGGTGATATAACTGTAAGGACGGGGTGGAAAATTTGTTGATGGGTGGAAGGTGTATAATAAGTGAGGGATGAAGTGAAGAATAGTTCATATTGAAGAAATATGAGCATGAATGATGTTAAGAAGTAAACACGATGGGGAGAAAAGGAGAATATTTGTAAGATCCTTATTCTCTTTAAGAGCAATTGCAATTGAATAATTTATTTTATACTCTAACCTTCTACTTTTCAGTACAACCAATTCATTTCCATTCTTTCATATCCCCGTTCGGTTTCCTTGTTGCCTGCTCTTCGTAGTGCAGTGCAAGTAGCATTGTGCATTGCATCTAGTGGGATGATGGATTGTTTGAATATGAATAATGAATAATGAATTTTATTTCCATCCGGAAAAAACAAAAAAGTAATCAATATTGCACTCTGTGCAATCGTAAATCATCTTGCTTCTCCCAGACAATAAATAAATTGGTGGGCATCACCAATCAGCAAGTTGGAATTTCTATTGGTTTTGGCGACGCTTCACTATTTTTCTAGTGTTTTTCATCGACTACTGATCAATTGGATAAATTCATCCACTCTTCTTCTTATGAATTGATAGCGGAGTAATAATTCTTCAACTTCTAATTCATAATTGGGAAATCAAAATTAATTCAGGAAAAATAAATTGTTTTGACGACGGCTTAACTTGACGGCTTCTCATCGTTATCAGAGAGACTACAGATTTTATACAAGGATCAAAAATAAATTGAAGTCTGCCATAGAATTTATTTCCCCTTCATATTCCTTCAATTTTATTAATTTATTAAAAATTCATCATTGTTTATTCTTCCGGTACAAAAATACTTGTTTGAAACCAATATCTTCTACGTTTTCATAATTCAAGTATGATGTATATTGTACTATGTAAATAAGTAAATTCGTATGGCTTTTCGTGGTGGGGAGACCCTTACGGGTAGTTCCACCTCGCCGCTTTTTTAACGACTGCTTTTTTTTATATGCAACCGGGACCGACGGCTTAACGTGTCCTCCGAAACACGGGAGTGGCTCGAGAAAAATATCTTGTACTCAACTGGGATCGAACCCAGGACCTTTGGCTTATCAGACCAGCGATAAGCCAACTCGGCTACGCCGACTCCACTATGTAAATATACACTACTATGTAATTGTAAATGTACTACTCCACTATGTAAATGATATTTATCCATGTTGAGTAGTCCCACTTATTTTTTTAAATATAAATGTAGAGAACAGGTCAGAGATTGTGTGTAATATTTTCAATCTCTAATCTTAATTTCAGTCAATTTAATATTCATACCATTTAGCAAGGAATACTATATAATATGAATTGAATTGAAAGAATATTAGTTATTATGTTTGATCAGCAGCTAAAATACGATCACCTAGTGACTGGAGAGCAATATTCCAAATGCGTTATTCGTATGCGTGTATTTTGCTGTATTTGAGTGTTATTTTTCTTGATGTGGTCGTGCTGCAGAGTGGACATGTTGATCCATACTTCGCAACGTCAATCAAACGATTCTTTGTTGTCCTACAGTCTCTTTTCATACCGGAAAGTGTAAATTGTTATAGTAGTTGGATTTTGAAACCAGGAAAACTTCTATGCTATCATAGAGCAAGCAAATACTGTAATTATTGCATAAAAGCACAAAAATATAGGCTGTCTGATGATAGGTTCTCTATATTTTTCATGTTAGACCGAATCCTCCACGGCAATAAACGTCCAAAGTTTGTTGTTTACACTGAAACCAATCATTAAAATGACCTATCTCTGTGTAATAGTGGAAACTTCAGTTACCAAATAGACGATAAAATGTGGATTATCGACTTTTTTTTTAATTTTGAGATAGAATAATGATCGATAATTGAACCCACATTGAAAATAATGACTGATTCTGAAACCAGGTCAAACCTAGAACATCTAGCACGTGTCTGGCATGTTCGAATAATTCCAGTTTTGTCAATAAAATTACAGATGTTTTCTGAATGAGTGATGAACCACTCATGTAGACTGGTTGACCTAGTTTTTACTTCTTAATCCATCGCCAGGATAAATCATAGTTTTCTACTATAATAATAATAATATCGTGTGACCTGGCTGGCTCAGGTCTGGTGTCAGAGTTATCAGGTCGCACCTGAATAAGTTCAGGGCCTCTGACGTGACTCAACGACTGTTTTTAGGCAGGCGGGACCGACAGCTTAACGTGTCCTCCGAAACACGGGAGTGGCCCGAGGTAAAATCTTTCGGTCAGAACTGGGATCGAACACGGGACCTTTGGGCTAGCAAACCAGCACTTAACCCACTCGGCTACGGCCACTCAGTTTTCTACTGATTGGGAATCACACTTTTCAATTCTAAATCTCATCCAAAATAATTAAAAAGTGAATAGTTCATTCAGTAGATGAAATAAAGATAAATATGTATCTAATCTGATATTTATGAAAGTAATATCAAGATGGAGCTTAGCATGGTAGCTTAGGATATTTAATAATCGCATGTTAGGAAACTGAAAATAAATAGATACTGTCACCCACTTACTTAAAGAAGTACCAGCCCACGTTTTCTACTATCTATACTACTAGGATACTATCTTACTTTAAGAGCCTCACTTTAAACCTAGTCAGCTACCTAACTACCCACCTACCAAGTTAAGTATCACCTAACTTTTGAAAAATAGAACTAAACATGACATAAATAATGCGAATTACGGTGATGAGACTAATTATCGAATAGTTGAGCAGTAACCGAATTATTCTCCCTATATTTTATTTTATTTCAGATGTCAGAATGATATCTATTAGAACTATTTGAGGATATATAGGGTTGTTTGAGGATATATAGGGCATCAATGTATAATATAGTTAGGATTCTTAGAAAAGAAGAGTAAACATTAATTACTGTCAGGAGAAATTAATCTCATTCAGATTTTTCACGGAATGTTATAAGAGTTCAATTATTGTTGTTTCACTTTCTTTGAAGTGGTGAATAGGATAATTTTGTCTTATTATTCAATATTGTTGTTTCCATTATTCAATCATGGAAATGTGTGAACTCTTCTCATTTTTTGAGACGATGCCAAGTGTTTTGATTCTGAAGTGGAGTGAATCTGCAAAAAGGCAGACGTTCGTCACATTGTAGCATACTTCGCATTTTAGGCCGGATTCACACGTGCTACAATCGCGCGATTGTAGCCAGAGCTATTATCGAGAGTTACGCGATTCTGGTAGTGAACAGGATCAGATTGTGCAGTTCCCACGACCTACACTTCGCTGCGATGTAGCGGCCTGTAGCCAATTCTACTAGTAGCCAAGGGCATTGCCGTTTTTAATTCAGCTAGCAACAAACAAAACATAGAATTATGGATTTTTGGAATTCTTTTAAATCCTAGCATTCACTATCGCGAATACGTAGGAACTCGAGATTTTTTCTAGCATGAATATTAAAATTTTTAAAGAATATTTGTTAGAACTGAAATAAGTCTGATAGCATAAATATGTTAATTTTAGTGATAGGAGAAACCTTAAAGTTGGTTTGGATTAAGGAAGCTGAGCACAGTAGCATGGGACTTTAAAAAATTCGAATATCTGAAATCTTAAATGTTTTGTTATTTTGTATTAGAAAAAGTCAGTAACAACTCTGCGATTCTTAATTGCTTTGACGAGGCTGTTGCCCGGCATAATAATTGCTCTGGTTACAATCGCGCGATTGTACGCGTTCAAATACTTCTCTATTCAGTACTGCATTGGACCTTTGGCACCTGACTTGAAGACATGGTCACAAAAATAAATTGAGTATTGATTGTTCTTATGGTGCTTATTAGACGATGGTGGCCGCTCTAGTCACCAAGTTTCCTATTCGCTCTATGTATTAAGTATGTCTTTGATCGGCAGCTGAGGACTGATATCTGATATCAGGACTGATATGAGGAATTTTACTATTCAGTAAAATAGGAGGTGGAGTTAAACGAATAGTTCATGCTTACCATGCCTCTTGCCAGAGAATGATGCAAGCATGTGAGCATGCAAAACACCAAGCGTCTACATGATACAACAAGCTAGTGTTCTTCCGATGCCTCTGCAGCAGACAGATGCAAAGCAAGGTGGGCGTCACATAGCTAGGTGCTCTTTCAACTCCCGCTACATGACCGGCCAACTTCTTCCTACTAATGAGCTCTGTACTACCTGTGTGTGCATTATTCCTTCAATCTATCCTTCTCTTTTCTCTCTCACTAACACTCTCTCACTCTCTCTCCTTCTCTCCCTCATCCTCTTTCATTCTATCAATCTCTGTCTCCCAGATTGTTTGCAGCATCCATTCACTAGCCATGTCAGCTGAGTGGAGAGACAGCGTTGACCATTAGTGAGGCAAACCGATTTTTGACTTGCCTCCCTTTCTCCACCTGGCTTCAAGACTGTACTGTTAACATTCTGCTGGCTCAATTTCAAACGTTTGAAACTTTGCAACGTAATTTGTTAACGGAGAAGAGTGTGGAGAATCAGATTGGGTGAGACGGAAAAAGTGATGAAGATGTAGTGTGGGCTGAGCTCCATTGTGATATGAAAAAACCCTTACACCTACAAAATGGGAATCACAATTACATAGCTCGTGTGTATGAGGAATTTTGGACTGGGGAAGGAATTGACCGTGTGTTGAGCGTGGTCTCTATGATATTGTGATGTTTCATCTAATGTATTAATAAAGGAGTCTGAATTTGAACTAAATAAAAAATTTCTGAGTTTTTAATATTTTGACACAAAAATAGTTGTTTCCATTATTGAAGTTCTTTCTTGACACAAGAGTATATTATTTGACACAAGTACTATTATCATAAAATAGCTACTCAAGTAATTTTACATTAGAATATTGGCAGCTGGCAAATTTCAGACAATAGATATAATATGTATATCTATAATCTATTAATACATAATGAAATTATGTATATCTATAATCTATTAATACATAATGAAATTATGTATAATTAATTTTCGTGTCTAGGTCAGTGCACTCATAATAATTCAGTTGCTAGGACAAGAGAGCCAAAACTTGAAAAAACTCGAAATAATTATGTCATATCAAATAAATAGCCAAGTGTGGGAGTGGTTAGATGAATTCTAAGATTTCTGGATGCGATAATCTGTACGTTTTCTTCTGTATCCACGGATTTTGGCAGTGGAATAGCATTGTACTGTTACGGGTTCTATGTCTAAAATAACGCTGGCAACACTTAAATTGATCACTCGCACTTTATTTACACAAATAATCACAACACTCACTGATCGGTAATGTCTTACAGAGAAAATAAGCAATTTAAAACAGTTAAATCAATATTGTTCAACTAATAATGAGTTTCCAATGAACTGTACACGAATCAATCACTAAATGTCAAAAGGCCGATCTAATATTAAACAATAACTGTACAATAAACTGTCCAATAATACTCAAAAAGAAACGTCGAGGAAGAACAATTAACTTACGTAGCACAAGTCCGTCAATACAGTAATAGATAAAAGAATTATCACTTTTGAACTGTCAAGAGAATTATCACTACAGACAACGAAAGTTCATTGCATGGTTTGTAATAGCGCCAACGGGATTTCACTGTCTGTATTAACGGGAACTGTCACTACTGCCACTTATCAACGTAGAACAATAACTGAACTACTTAACTGTCACACTTGTTTATCATGACGAATTACAAAGACAACTAAACTCATTCACAAGAGACTTCCTCTATTTATATACTTTATCATAATTGAGATACCTCTAGATTTCTCTACCAACTTCTAAATAAATAAATCAAGGAAACTAGCACTTTCTACAATTCGAAAAGATTCCATTAATGTCTAATCAAACAACTAGAACATTCTACAAATTACCAAGTAAACACTATAAAAGTGTCAAAAGCAGAGTAATTAATTGCTTAAAAGTAAACATTTACATAGCAGATAACGCCAAGAACCACTGTGTCTTCTTCCTCTCTATTCACTTCAATTTCATATTCGCTACACTATTATACAATACTTGTATGGTGTTGGTCTGTGATGTTTTCCATGACGAAATACTTGATGAACAATTTAATATCAAAACTATATGATTTTCATTCACTTATACTGGAGATACTGGAGGGATACATTTCACTTCTAAAGAGAAGCTTCAAAGAGAAGAGAGGCTGATGAAGCTTCACTTTGGAAGTGAAATGCATCCCTTCATTATATCCAGTATAAGTGAGTGAAAATCACATATTAATGTCAGTTTTGATATTAGATTTCACAGTTGGCTATAAGATTCATTGTGTAGTTAATATCGTATCGAACTTTTGTCACCTGGCAAGTTGAGAATAAATTAAGAAGTCAATTATTAAAGAAGCTCTATTTTCTACCTCCTAATCATGGTTCGTCAATTACAATGTTTTGTGAATGTTTCAATTGGTTACATATCAATTGAAGATGATGATGATGATGATTCCAATTTTTTTAGGCTACATCAGTGGGCTGGTATATACAGATTTACTCCTGTATGTGCATCTCCTGTTACTACACTCACTTTGCTCTGCTTTACAAGCAGTAATGAATTCTGCTTACGACCCGCAAGCAATGAATAGAAAATCAAGAGTAGAAGAACCTTTTCAGGGGGACCAGGAATATGAATATGGAGTAATTTGTGAATGAGTGTTTTCCGTTAAATCTACTTATTCATTCAACATTCAACCTTGTGCAAACTAAGCGGCTGCGAGGTGAAAAACGGTTGAATAGCATAGCGGTATTCGCTTTGTTCAACTCCTTGCTTCTGTTTATTAATTATTTAGACACATTACTGTATACACAACCTTCTGTGCTGTACGTCTCACGTTTTGCCACTGTTCAAAATTAATATTCAAATCGAGTACTGTAATAATATTTTCGCGTGTTCAATGCGAAACTATTCAATTTAGCCAGCGATGCAAATGTGGGGCTATGGAATCGCTGAAAGCTGAAAATATAAATTCGAACCATGAATAAATTATTGTTTTATACTAATGTAACTGCTATTTCTCATTTTATATTGCTATTTTTTTATTTTCATGAACATCGACCTTCTTATTGCAAGCGATGGAGCCGGGATGCAGAAGACTATATTTCCTGATATTTTTACACTGGGTTTTAATTGTGTATTCAATTGTTGTTTTTGACTTCTTATTCGATGTATTACTAGAAAATTGATGAAAATCCAAACTATTTGTTTCGGTTCGCTCCATACTAGCGCTAATTTTATAAAATGAAAATCTATTAGATTCATTTTCAACGAAATAGGGCTTTGAATGTTGGAAGGCAAGGAATTATCTTGGTTCATTGTGCGGTCTATTGGATTATTTTCCTTGAATAATAAAATAATGTGGTCTATGGAGTCGCTATTGACTTTTTCATTCACTTCATATTTTATTCAAGTCTGATTTCATAGTTCGTAGACTTCACACATCTTTTGTACATAGTATTCGAATCTTCATTCGATCTCAATTCTCATTTGAATAGGTTTTTTATGGAAACTTATATGTTTGACATTTTTCGACGGTGCAGATCATAGACTAAGACTATGTTGAAAGCTCGTTTTTTCAATAAATTTATATTGATTTAAGTTTTAAAAAATCAGTTTTTCCGATTATGCTCGATGCACTATCAGCCGCCGCTTAATTTGTATTCATAGGCCATAATTTATTCCATCTTAAGAATTTCCGCTTCATAAGTCATTCTCTTATCTAGAAGGCAGGCGCAGACTGCAGAAGCAGGTGGGTGTTGTCTGTCTATGAGTTGACTATTTCTGCTACAAGATAGAGAGATGTCTGTTGTTGTACTAGCTGAAGCTAGTTTATATCTCAAAATGAGTGGTGGGTGCACTACTAGAGGATAAGATGTTGCTGGTATATTGGTAGCTGGTAGCTTTTCATATTTACGATGGCACCATCGTAAACCTCTTCCGCATCCGGCATCCCAATCGGCACACGCCCTCCTATTCTCATTCTTCTTTCTCTTTATCGTTTTCTTTTCATTTCTTCTCCACCCGCTTTTGGCCCTTAATGACTGCTGTTCTTGTGAACAGCTGCCGCTGGTGATGTGCGTCACACCTATTTATACAAATATATATATACCACCACACAACTGACCCAAGGCTCAAGGGGGCACAATGCACTAATCAAAATGTGTGATCCCCCTCAAAGGAGACCGCCGAAAGGCTCAAACAATATGGAATATTAAAGAAGCATTTTGGAGTGGAAGAAGGAGACAAACTGAAGAAGGAAAGGAAGTGGATGGTGAAGAACGATCCAAAGAAGTAGATAAAGGCGATGAATAAGAAGTGGAAGAAGGAATAGATGAGGAGAAAGCAGAAGAGGGAAGGTGAGGAGAAGAAATGGAAACGGTGAGGAGATTGAAAAAGACAGGCGAGAAGGAGATTTATGATGCAAAGAAGTAGAGGAAGTAGAATATGGAGAACAATGGAAAGAACAGGTGAAAGTGATGATAGGACGAGTAGACAAGGATGGAGTTGACAAAAAGTGGAGACAAGTAAATAACTAGAGGGAGAATGAGAGAAAAAAATAAGAGGTAAAAGACAAGAAATAAGATGTAGAAGTCTAGGAAGTTGATGAGGAATACGAAATAGAAGGAAAAGAAGAAGGCGACGAGGAAGATTTTAACAAAGGAGACAAGGAAAAAAGAAGACATAGAAAAAATATGTTGAAAAATTATTGAGAAAAGAAGACAAGAAGAAAAGAAAATGTGAAAGAACAAAATTGAGGTAAAAGGAAATTTAAGTGGAAGGACCCAACAGCAATCAGTCCATTAGAAGACTGAGAGTACGTATGAGAGAAGTGATCAGAATATTTTTATAGTTATCAATTTATAGAATTTTTTAAAAATATTCTAATAAACATGTACTTTTTTGTTGAAATACCTAAGGGAGAGACATAATAGATTAGAAAAAATTCTCAAAGAAAAATAGGGTGAGTAATTCTAGCTCAGTAATGAGCATGATGAGTTAAGGACAGAGAAGTAGCTGAAATATACGATAATGTTTAACTGAGAAGTAAAATTTGACATGGCTACAGAGTGTGAAAATGGGAAATATGACGAAATTAATGTGAAAGGTAAGTGACAATGATGTGGCAGGCAAAAGAGGAAATAAGGATTGGAAGTGAGTAGAAAAAACATTTTGAAAATTAATGAGGATGAAGAATAGAAATTGGAATGAAGGAAAAGGAACTGAGCAAAATTCAGAAAAGAGAAGAGAAAAAAAGGACAAACTGGCAGCAGTTCCACACCCACAAAACTGAAATCTCCATACTTCGTTCTCAATATCCGTTTGTCGTTCTTCTCCCCTTTTGGTTTCAAAATCTTTTCCATTTCAATAACTCTGTTAAGAAGACTGTAAAATTGGCGGCCACCTTTTAACAACACTACAACCCCTCTAACAAGTTATTTCCTTTTCTGCAGCTGAACACTCTCTCCTAAACATCTGGAACGGTATGAATTTTGTTGCTTGCTCAGAATAAGCAGCTCAAGCTCGGTTTTGTCAGAGCTCCGTGAACTTGTAGTGCACAAGTTCAAAAAATTATGAAAAAAATTGACAATAATCTACGATTTTTGTGTCGCAAGAATATATAAAAATTAATTTTTGCACAAGCATAGTTTTTTTTTATGCGCGGTAGAAGGTGCGGTCAAGGTCACAAATCAATGTTATTTTCCCTATGCTAGAAGTGTGAACTTGTAGTGCACATGTCCGAAAAATTCTGAAAAAAATTGACAATAATCTACGATTTTTGTGTCACCAGAATATGTGAGATGAAAATTTTGCACAAGCACGGTTTTTTTTTAAAAAAACGAAAGAAGATACGCTATATCGCATATGAATGCAAGCGGCGCTAAGTAGGTCAATGAAAGGCACGTTAGCACAAGGAAAGGCGAATAAGAAGAAGATTCCTTTTTAGAAAGAATCAATGTTTATTATAAGAAAGTCTCAAGAGGATGGACATTCCAGTCGATAAATAGATGTTTACATGAATTGAACAAGCCCAGTTTTTTATTAAAAAATTATCTAATTTCAAGAAAACTCAAAATTCTCATGGGAGCCAATAGGAAACAAATCATGCTACCCGAATGCATCAGGAATTAAGACATATTTCAAATTCTAAACATTGATCATGGTATCAGTAATCGAATAACAACTCGAATGATTTTTGCACAAGCACAGTTTTTCAATAAATAATTGGTTAATTTCAAGAAAACTCATAATTTTCATGGGAGCCAATAAGTAACAAGTTATGCTAGCCGAATGCATCAGGATTTAAGGACTGTTTCAAATTCTGAACATTAATCATGGTATAAGTAATCAAATAACAACTCGAATGATTTTTGCACAAGCACAGTTTTTTAATAAAAAATTCGTTAATTTCAAGAAAACTCATATTTTTCGTGGGAGCCAATAGGAAAGAAGTCATGCTAGCCGAATGCATCAGGATTTAAGGCATGTTTCAAATTCTAAATATTGATCATGGTATTAGTAATCGAATAGCAACTCGAATGATTTTTGCACAAGCACATTTTTTTAATAACAAATTCATTAATATCAAGAAAACTCATGATTTTCGTGGGAGCCAATAGGAAACAAGTCATGCTAGCCGAATGCATCAGGATTTAAGGCATGTTTCAAATTCTAAACATTGATCATGTTATAAGTAATTGAATAACAACTCGAATGATTTTTGCACAAGCACAGTTTTTTAATAAAAAATTCGTTAATTTCAAGAAAACTCATATTTTTCGTGGGAGCCAATAGGAAAGAAGTCATGCTAGCCGAATGCATCAGGATTTAAGGCATGTTTCAAATTCTAAATATTGATCATGGTATTAGTAATCGAATAGCAACTCGAATGATTTTTTCACAAGCACAGTTTTTTAATAAAAAATTCATTAATATCAAGAAAACTCATAATTTTCGTGGGAGCCAATAGGAAAGAAGTCATGCTAGCCGAATGCATCAGGATTTAAGGCATGTTTCAAATTCTAAACATTGATCATGGTATAAGTAATCGAATAACAACTCGAATGATTTTTGCACAAGCACAGTTTTTTAATAAAAAAATCGTTAATTTCAAGAAAACTCATATTTTTCGTGGGAGCCAATAGGAAAGAAGTCATGCTAGCCGAATGCATCAGGATTTAAGGCATGTTTTAAATTCTAAATATTAATCATGGTATTAGTGATCGAATTGCAACTTGAATGATTTTTGCACAAGCACGGTTTTTTAAATAAAAAATTCGTTAATTTCAAGTAAACTCCTAATTTTCGTGGGAGCCAATAGGAAAGAAGTCATGCTAGCCGAATGCATCAGGATTTAAGGCATGTTTCAAACTCTAAACATTGATCATAGTATAAGTAATCAGATAACAACTCGAATGATTTTTGCACAAGCACGGTTTTTTAATAAAAAACTTGTTAATTTCAAGAAAACTCCTAATTTTCGTGGGACCCAATAGGAAAGAAGTCATGCTACCCGAATGCATCATGATTTAAGGCATATTTCAAATTCTAAACATTGATCATGGTATCAGTAATCGAGAAAACTCGAATTATTTTTGCACAAGCACAGTTTTTCAATACAAAATTCGTTAATTTCAAGAAAACTCATATTTTTCGTGGGAGCCAATAGGAAAGAAGTCATGCTAGCCGAATGCATCAGGATTTAAGGCATGTTTCAAATTCTAAATATTGATCATGGTATTAGTAATCGAATAGCAACTCGAATGATTTTTTCACAAGCACAGTTTTTTAATAAAAAATTCATTAATATCAAGAAAACTCATAATTTTCGTGGGAGCCAATAGGAAAGAAGTCATGCTAGCCGAATGCATCAGGATTTAAGGCATGTTTCAAATTCTAAACATTGATCATGGTATAAGTAATCGAATAACAACTCGAATGATTTTTGCACAAGCACAGTTTTTTAATAAAAAAATCGTTAATTTCAAGAAAACTCATATTTTTCGTGGGAGCCAATAGGAAAGAAGTCATGCTAGCCGAATGCATCAGGATTTAAGGCATGTTTAAATTCTAAATATTAATCCTGGTATTAGTAATCGAATAGCAACTCGAATGATTTTTGCACAAGCACTTTTTTTTAAATAAAAAATTCGTTAATTTCAAGAAATCTCATAATTTTTGTGGGAGCCAATAGGAAAGAAGTCATGCTAACTAGTTAACTAGCTAACTAGTTGAAAAAACGCATTTTTAGGGTTAATTTTTCAAAAAATCATGGGGGAGGATCCCCAGACCACCGGTAAGTGTGGTCCCTCCAAAGTCAATTGCCTAGGGACCCGCAAAGCCTGGATCCGCCACTGCTTCCAATGAATATCTTTGGAATAAAAGGCAAAATTAATAAACAGAATTTATTAATTTCGAATTCCTTTTATTGCTATTACTTTCGAAATTACGAATCCGAAATCAATGAATTCTGTTTATGTATATTTGTCAGTTCATTCAATTGTCAGTCACTTCAAACTAACTTGCAAAATTAATCTTCCTTTAATCAAGAATCAGAACATTGTTATCCAATATGAAGAGCTTATCAAGATAACCAGTCTTATTTATTTAAAAATGTTATCATTATGTCAGTTGGGAAATGATAAAATTTTTCATCTTCATAAACAAATGTGGTTTGATTTTGATTCCATAACAATGTAACAATACTTTATTCACAATGTCAAACAAAATACAGGGTTGCATAGGCCCATATTGGGAGTGGTGAAGGTGGCCCGTACTCAAGTTTGCCTGCACGTGGACTCCTTTATATAGCTGTTGTAGTTGTATAATTCCAAGAATTGGAATCACCAGACGTTTCGAGAAGGCCAAGGAGCATGATCTCGATTATTCAAGAAGTCTGAAGAAATCACGAGAAGTCTCGAGAAATCAATTGAGTGAGAGAGTTGCAGACTTGAAGAATAAGATTGAGAAAGACATTTAATGAGTGATACCACATTTTTCTTTCCCCCCCCCCGTCTAATCATAGATATTACGCCCTCTAAAAAAATTCTCAAAAAATAGCTATATTATGGAATATTCATGAGTGGTAAAAAAACCAGAAGCTGACCCCCTTCCCAACACCAGTAGCTGACACATCTCCATATGTTTTCTCATTATAGGTCATAGTGTCTACTGGGTAGTTTTGAAATAATTTATTTCGACAATTCTTGGAGATTTTCGAAGACTCTCACTCAGATATTTACTGAAGAATTCCACCCAGAAATAGAGGATTCTTGCAGACTGTCTGACAGCTTATTCTCAAAGTATTTTTAACCGTCAAAAATGTTGCCTAGCACATGATTCGATGGTACCCGTTTATGCATAGAATACCAGAGCATTAATTCTTAATGATTTGAATTTCAAAACCACCCACTATGGCCTTAATAATAAGAAAACATATGAAGATGTGTAAGCTACTCTGCGGTGTGGAGAGGGGGTCAGCTTCTGGTTCCTTTACCCTCTGTGAATATTGTGTTGTATTATAGCTATATTCTGAGAATTGTTTTGGAGAGAGTAATATGAACGAGTGACTGACAGGGGGGTAACCCCCTCCCACCAAAACCATAAGTCAGCTCTAGTTACGTCACTGTCTCCCAATGACCATATTTTTTTGTCTAATTAACTGGGCTAATAAACTCTGTCAAGCAAAACACGTCCAAAGATCAGAATTCATATTTCTTATTCATTCCACCCTTCTCTCACCACACCTACAAGAACTACCAATGAAGTCCATTGAAAAAGTTGTTCTACTTGAAAAACTTTTATTTTTTAACTGAAATAACATTATATTTTCATCTCGATTACTTTGACTTGTTGTATGTCTTAACCAATAATTTTTATAACATCTAGTACTTATTATACTATAAGTATAATATATCAGCTCAGTGTATTTCACAAAAGAAGAATAAAGCACTACTTAATGATTGATAGTTTCCAATAAGCTACTCATTTCCTAACCACAGTTATATCTGTAGCGGGATTTGAAATTCAACCTCCTTCGGAGATTGATACCATCGTTTTAGAATTTGAAACATGCCTTAAATCCTGATGCATTCGGCTAGCATGACTTCTTTCCTATTGGCTCCCACGATAATTATGAGTTTTCTTGAAATTAACCAATTTTTTATTAAAAAATGTGCTTGTGCAAAAATCATTCAAGTTGTTATTCGAATACTTATACCATGATCAATGTTTAGAGTTTGAAACATGCCTTAAATCCTGATGCATTCGGCTAGCATGACTTGTTTCCTATTGGCTCCCACGAAAATTATGAGTTTTCTTGAAATTAACCAATTTTTTATTAAAAAATGTGCTTGTGCAAAAATCATTCAAGTTGTTATTCGAATACTTATACCATGATCAATGTTTAGAGTTTGAAACATGCCTTAAATCCTGATGCATTCGGCTAGCATGACTTGTTTCCTATTGGCTCCCAAGAAAATTATGAGTTTTCTTGAAATTTACGAATTTTGTATTGAAAAACTGTGCTTGTGCAAAAATCATTCGAGTTGTTATTCGATTACTGATACCATGATCAATTTCAGAATTTGATATATGCATTAATTGCTGATTCATTCGGGTAGCATGACTTGTTGCCTATTGGCTCCCATGAAAATTAGGAGTTTTCTTGAAATTAACAAGTTTTTTATTAAAAAACCGTGCTTGTGCAAAAATCATTCGAGTTGTTATCTGATTACTTATACTATGATCAATGTTTAGAGTTTGAAACATGCCTTAAATCCTGATGCATTCGGCTAGCATGACTTCTTTCCTATTGGCTCCCACGAAAATTAGGAGTTTACTTGAAATTAACGAATTTTTTATTAAAAAAACCGTACTTGTGCAAAAATCATTCAAGTTGCTATTCGATTACTAATACCATGATTAATATTTAGAATTTAAAACATGCCTTAAATCCTGATGCATTCGGCTAGCAATACTTGTTTCCTATTGGCACCCACGGAAATTATGAGTTTACTTGAAATTAACGAATTTTTTACTGAAAAACTGTGCATGTGTAAAAATCATTCGAGTTGTTATTCAATTACTTATACCATGATCAATGTTTAGAATTTGAAACATGCCTTAAATCCTGATGCATTCGGCTAGCATGACTTCTTTCCTATTGGCTCCCACAAAAATTATGAGTTTTCTTGAAATTAACTTTTTTTTATTGAAAAACTGTGCTTGTGCAAAAATCATTCGAGTTGTTATTCGATTACTGATACCATGATCAATTTACAGAATTTGAAATATGCATTAATTCCTGATGCATTTGGCTAGCATGACTTGCTTCCTATTGGCTCCCACGATAATTATGAGTTTTCTTGAAATTAACCAATTTTTTATTAAAAAACTGTGCTTGTGCAAAAATCATTCAAGTTGTTATTCGACTACTTATACCATGATCAATTTTCAGAATTTGAAATATGCATTAATTCCTGATGCATTCGGCTAGCATGACTTGTTTCCTATTGGCTCCCAAGAAAATTATGAGTTTTCTTGAAATTGAAGAATTTTGTATTGAAAAACTGTGCTTGTGCAAAAATCATTCGAGTTGTTATTCGTTTACTGATACCATGATCAATTTTCAGAATTTGAAATATGCATTAATTCCTGATGCAATCGGGTAGCATGACTTGTTTCCTATTGGCTCCCACGAAAATTATGAGTTTTCTTGAAATTAACGAATTTTTTTTAAAAAACCGTGCTTGTGCAAAAATCAATCGAGTTGTTTTTCGATTACCAATACCATGAACAATAATTAGAATTCGAAACATGCCATAAATCCCGATGCATTCGGCTCGCATGACTTGTTTCCTATTGGCTCCCACGAAAATTATGAGTTTTCTTGAAATTAACGAATTTTTTATTGAAAAACTGTGCTTGTGCAAAAATCATTCGAGTTGTTATCCAATTACTTATACCATGATCAATGTTCAGAATTTGAAACATGCCTTAAATCCTGGTGCATTCGGCTAGCATCACTTCTTTCCTATTGGCTCCCATGAAAATTATGAGTTTTCTTGAAATTAACCTATTATTTATTGAAAAACTGTGCTTGTGCAAAAATAATTCGAGTTTTCTCGATTACTGATACCATGATCAATGTTTAGAATTTGAAATATGCCTTAAATCATGATGCATTCGGGTAGCATGATATTCTTCCTATTGGCTCCCATGAGAATTTCGAGTTTTCTTGAAATTAGATAATTTTTTAATAAAAAACTGGGCTTGTACAATTCATGTAAACATCTATTTATCGACTGGAATGTCCATCCTCTTGAGACTTTCTTATAATAAACATTGATTCTTTCTAAAAAGGAATCTTCTTCTTATTCGCCTTTCCTTGTGCTAACGTGCCTTTCATTGACCTACTTAGCGCCGCTTGCATTCATATGCGATATAGCGTATCTTCTTTCGTTTTTTTTAAAAAAAACCGTGCTTGTGCAAAATTTTCATCTCACATATTCTGGTGACAAAAATCGTAGATTATTGTCAATTTTTTTCAGAATTTTTCGGACATGTGCACTACAAGTTCACACTTCTAGCATAGGGAAAATAACATTGATTTGTGACCTTGACCGCACCTTCTACCGCGCATGAAAAAAAAACTATGCTTGTGCAAAAATCAATTTTTATATATTCTTGCGACACAAAAATCGTAGATTATTGTCAATTTTTTTCATAATTTTTTGAACTTGTGCACTACAAGTTCACGGAGCTTTTTGTCAGGCTCCGACTTTCTATTTCAAGCATTGATTTCTCAAATAATATTTAATTGACCTTTTAAGTTCTCCAATGTCTTGGAAGAAACAATGAAATTTGGTAAAAGTTCAACAAGGAGAATAAATCAATCAATAAATGGAAATCAATCCATATTATCTAGATTAGAAAACAGTTTTCAGTGTCTCAAGTTCAAATTTACTGATGTATAAAACAGGGAGAAATAATAGTGTATGCTGCAGATTCTTAGAAATAAAAAGTTGGCCGCATTGTACAGTAGAATTGGAAAAAGTTGAAGAAATAAAGCTTCTATCTCTGAACTTCAATCATACATTGCATTTCTCATTATTTCTTTAATAGTTCATAAACTATTATATTATGCAGATATGTAAAACTATAGAGTTGTGTGCAGTAGTTAGTAGTAGAAGAAGAATATTACAAGGCAATGATGAGAAGAATAACAATTTTTATTCTATGCTTATTCAATCTTCAAATATCGAATACAAATCTTTCCTTCAAAAAATACACAGAATGTGTTGTATGTTATGTGTGTTCATTCCAGATTTATTAATAGATAAAACACTTTGAATTTTTTTGGAAATGAGCAAAGAGAGTATCTGCCGGACTCTTCCCTCGTTCTTCATTTATTGCTATTATTGGCCTGCTCGATTAATAACTTGTTAAATTCAAATAACTCATGATCCATATTCTTTGATTAAAAAACAACCTACTATTCAGATACTGCAAAAGCTTTCTAAGAAAATCGGAATTGAAAAATTCGAACTTGATTTTTCTGAGTTTAGCCTAGCCATTCTTTCACGCCCGCAACATCACCTTTTCTGCAGAAATTGCGTTTCTAAGTGGAAAGCCTAGACAAAAAAACTGGTGTTCGCATAAAAGAATGTTTAGGATACGCTCACTTCAAGATTCAGATATAAGCCTCCAGTCTCCTCGAAAAGATATTGATTTCCAAAAAGTATCTTCAGAGTCTTCCCAAGAATATCTTGCTTGCTGCTGTCCAGCACGCTAAGCTACTTTGTGAACATTCTAGAGTTGACGAAACAAAAAACCTTTCATTTTTGGTAACGTATTCAGAAGCGTACCAGTATGTATTTTAAGAAGCCTGTTAATGATGCGATTATCTAGAATTATTGTAATTAAAAGTATATTGCTTCATCCCTTGCAGGTGTTGAACAATGCAGTCTCGAGTTTGAATAGAGATAAAAATGACATTTTAGGCTTCTTTTAAGTGTGCTCCGAACTGCCGAGTAAGTGATATAAAGCTGATAACCCCATGTCATCGTACGTAGCCGATCACTCTTCCTTTCAAACGCAGCCTTCAGCGCCCGTGACTGAACATCACGATCGTTCTGACCCTAGCGATAGACCCAATGTCACCAATCACTTCCCAAAGCAACCTGTAAATTATTGAAATAGTGAAAATGGCTGTTTTTGACAACATTTCTAGCTACATAATTTGTTTATGTAATTAGAATCAATCTTTATCACTCATTTCAGTAGGCTATTTCCAGCATAAGATAACCGGAATGTGAAGCTAAAACTTGGAGGCTAACACTAAATCAGAAACTATTTGGAGGCTAAAGCACGTATTTATTTACCTTGAGGCTTACTCAACTCTAGTGAGAATTGATTTTTTTTTAGTGAATTCAAGAGGCACCCTTGACTTGTTAATGAAGTTCATTGACAGTGGTTCAAACCTTTTTAATCGTTTAGCCAGATTTATTTTCAATTCAATTCAATTCAATTGTTTATTGCCACAACTTCACAACAAAATAATTTAATGGTTACAAATTAACATATCAACATAAAGGAAATAAAAGAAACGTAACTAACCAGAAAAAAAACTAAAATTCATGTTCAGGCACCACCAGCAAAAGAAAAGACTTTGACCGCTGGTGGGAGTCGCAAAAAGTCCGATTCAAATGACATTCAAGATAATGATTTCAACTTACAGAATTGAATAAATTAGTTTTTGAAGTGACTGACAATTGAATAAACTGACAAATATACATAAACAGAATTTATTAATTTCGAATTCCTTTAATTGCTATTACTTTATACTGAAGACTTCCGCAATGGCGGATATTGACAACAGTATTGAAAAGCTTGTTTGTTTGTTTGTTTGTTCTATCTTCCTGGAAACTCTGTACAGAGTATAGGAATTAAAAAAATGCTGATGGGAATCGATGAATGCTACTGTACAAAAATATCAGTCACCACCGGGAATCGAACCACGGACCTCTCAATTGCCGGTTGAGCGCCTGACGATTCTCGATTCCCATCAGCTTTTCAATACTGTTGTCAATATCCGCCATTGCGGAAGTCTTCAGTATAAAGTAATAGCAATTAAAGGAATTCGAAATTAATAAATTCTGTTTATTAAATAAATATTTACATTTGAAATTCGAATTATATATCTTTGAAATTTAATAATATTTAATGTGAGGTTGCTTCATAATTTATTTTTGCCTTGTCTTTGTACTTAGCTGCCTATACTTATAAAACAACTTATAACAGAAAACTGTTACAGTATTTCAAATAATGTTTCTTATAAATTTCACTTCTTACTTATAGCCTACTTGAATTCAATTTTCAATAAAAATAGCATTTAGCCCATCAGGATTAGAGAAACGTTTTCTCTGAAATCACCCTCTCGACAATAGATTTTGCAAAGTGTGTCTGCTGATGCGGATTTGATTTGATGTTGACGTCCTTTCTTTCAAAGACTTTCAAGCTTCAGTCAACAAACTTGCCTATGCAAAGCCAAAGGGATATTGGAAAACTTTGACAGCGGTTTGGCTTTAACTATAGATATACCTCAACTATACCCCTACGTCCTCAACAGTCATATAAATATAGCTATATGCCCCTATGGAGCTTGACATGGCTATAGGCTTCATGGTTTGGCTATCCTTGCTCTTTGTAGCGATGAGAAAATGTGGATTGATTTTCAAAATAATGTTTTTGCCAGCTGCCTGGCTCAAGGCAAGGCTGTATTAGTTGAACTAGTGCAGTGTAGTGTAGATAAAGATAGATTTATGGTTAATGGAATGACTCTATATTGCGTGTCCAGTACCAATATCCAAAGCTGAGTCCCTTTCTTCCAGGCGTATTGTTGTGACTGTAGTAATTATATCCTGACTTTCTCAACACGTGGGAGGGGTAGTAGAGAGTGTTTCACTACGAGGGAAATTATTTAGTGCTTGCATTCAATCTTGGAATTGAACATTCATGATTAGATTCTACCACCAAAAAGCAATTACGTTTTGTACAACGTGAAAAAATATTACATGTTCATTTGCAGAGGAAGTAAGGCAACTTTCCTACCTTCCTGCTATTTTTGTATGCTATTCTAGGAATAGAGTATTATAGCTATTCCAATCTTTACATATGTACTCATTTAATGTAGTTGTAGTTTTAAGATTTGAATGATATTATTAATTACAAAAAATGTAAAACATACAGTTCATCTGTTTGAAAAGAGATCACAAATAATCTGTTTTTTCACTGATAAATTGAATTTTAGTTTTTTTTCTAAGTAAACTACATTTTTAGGAACTTTGCAGCTCTACTTACCTGCATAGTTTTGTGTTTAAGTTCTTTAGATTACTGTGTTACAGGGAAAGCTCAATACAAACAATAAGTAAGTTTGCATGACGCTGGATAATTAGTAGAATATTACAGAGGTAATCGGTTACTTTGGCTTACCACATATCGGCCTATCATAATCACCATAATGACGTACCACGTTATCAGCTGTTCTATGAGCGTCCTGCAGTAAACAATTTTGAACAGCAATAGTGCCTATAAGTGAAATTTGAACATTAATTTTGAAAAGTCTGAAAGGGAAATAAAAAATCGGGCTTTGAGGTGCACTGAATTGAATTTCGTGTAAGAGTTCCAAATCGTTGCCGTTCTTGTGAAATCCGTAAGACATACACACCCTCACTTTCTCTTGTTTATATTAACAGAAATATCAATTATTTCAATTGGAATATATATAATAAGATAGACTAGGGGTTTGTTTGTGTGTGTGCTTTTTTGTCTTACGGATTTCATGAAAACGGCACCGATTTGGACCACTAAATTTGACACATAGATATCAATAATTATAATCTTTTAAATGGTTGAGATTCAATCTTGTTACAAATAAAGTTTTACCGCGATACGTCTGATTATTGAGAGGTTCGGATATGACAGATTTTGCCGTATTTTGTTTTACAATTTCACATATTTCCATTGCAATAATAATCACGTTCATTTGTCATCAATAATTCTTGAGCAGAAAGACATCAGAATACTATACCGATATCCAAGTAAATGATTATGTTGGTCAAAGCAATTGCACCAGGCAGCCCAATGCTCAACTGTCCAACTCTACGATTAATTCGGCTTTGTAAGTAATACCTACAACCCTACATCCCTTATATAGGTGCACATACATCACCGAACACATAACACTTGTTAGGCTCTGGGTGACGCATTCCCAATAATTCCACCCTACACATCTCATAGCAGCTGCAAATACAGCATTAAATACCGTCATTAGATAGCAAACAATAGCGGTGCTTGATACATTTGTGTTGGGTACGTATGGCGCAACGAACACATAAGACCAATTGGTCTTATGTGTTCGCTGGTATGGCGGGCTTCCGTATCGATATTGATACATGTTTATGGGTGCACCATCACAGCTATTTGATTGTGTCGATCGATGTTTGCTGATATTCGATTCAAAATTGAATATAATTTGTTGTAAACGGATGTAGCATTCGTTCTTTTCTACTCATTACATGGTAATGAACTAATACTGTATTGTTGCTGAGTTTCTCACAATCATACATTTTTTTAGTTTGCAACTGTTGAATGGTTGGCGCAAATTTATTGCCACAACTTTACAAACAAAACAAATTGAAGTTTTATTAACTCAATGTTAATAAATTAATACATGAAATAAAATAACTTCTTAAATAAATGTAAATGAATAATTTTTTTTGGCACTTCTTTCATATATATATATATATATATATATATATATATATATATATATTGTAGCTTACTTCTTGGGGACTCCAGTTAAGGTGTATAAGACAAGTCAAATTAGCAATTATACAATCTTATACACTAGTTACCATGATTACTATATCAATTAGTTGAGGTAAGGCTTCAATTTAATTCAATTGTTTATTGCCACAACTTTACAACAAAATAATTTAATGGTTACAAATTAACATAAAGGAAATAAAAGAAACCTAACTAACCAGAAAAAACTGCAATTTATTTAATTTTGATGTTAAAGGAACTGTACACTATGAAAAGATATGGACTACTAGATATTTGTACACTCTTGTACACTAGATATTTTTTCAGTTGTTAAAAATATTTCTATATTTTCAAGACTCTTTAAAAACTGCGGTAGCTTGTTGTAGTTCCTACCTATAACTAGGTTTTTGAACCTATACTGTTCTTTTACATATTTTGTTCTCCACACCACTTCCAGCTCAGCATTACTTCTTGAAACACATAAATAAATAATATTCTACACATTTAAGTGATGAGGTGGTGAAATAAATTGATTCATTTCTGTTCTCCACAAACAGTGAAAAAGTAAGCGTTCCTATAGTAAGCTGCGCAGCGTTCCTATAAAGCGAACTAAAAAATTGCGTGTGATTGTTGATTGATCCGTGAATTGATACTCTTGAACATATTTCATAGGTTAACTTCAATTGCTTCAGAATTGCTTGTTTGAATTTACTTGAATTCACATTCAGTATGTTATAATTACATTTTATTTTTAAATATAAATATTTGAACTATAGATTAAATATTATATAAATATACAGCTTGGGCCTACTCTCAGGCTGATATGGCCATGTCTGATAAATTACTACAATAGTGCGACATGGTAATCATCACTTATCACACATGTAAAGTAAGAGTTCGTATTTAATATTAGCAATTTATAGTTATCAATTTAATTGTAACTAATAATAATAATAATAATTCATCACACCCAGATTCTGGATGGAGCATACGATAAAACTTCTAGTGCTGTCAGCACTGCTGTGCGTTATAAAGCCTTTTTTCTATAGGTTTGTAAAATTGCCGCATTTTTAATGGTTGTGTTCGTGCCAATGAAGCTCCTGCATTAGAAGTAATTTCTCCTTCTTCTTTCTCTGAAATTGTTTTTATGGCTGAACTGGAGTTTTTCATATTCGTAAGTGCTTTTTTCAACGCTCTAGTTCCCTAGTGTCTAGTATTAGTCTAGCTAGACTATTCGTCTCTACTAGTTAAATGGAATGCCAGTCCAGTCTATTGATTTCACACACTCATGCCCGCTCTTAATTTGATTATCAGTCGCTCCCATTTTCATTTTTAATTTGACTGTAAATACATTGGTATGTACTTCATTTCTCAACTTATAATGATTTACTCCAATTCAAAAATCAAATCACATGCTTGCATTTTATTAAATTGATGCCTGTTCGTTAATCTCTTTGATGTTGGTAATGATGAAACCTATTCGTTAAATTAAATTATATTGCTAATCTATTTCTCTTGATTGTTTCAGGTATGTTCGCAGAAGCTCCGTCAATTTCAATCACCTCAATGTGAGCTTGATTAGTCATTAATTACCTATTTGCACGTTTATGCCTTTAGTTGATTTGATGCATATAACTCGAGATTTAACTACAGCAAGTGAATGATAGTGGATATCCAATGTCCGGTTTCACTCCCAACTGTGACAACTAATGCGTTTTAGCATTAAACAATGTTTCTCTTAAAACAAAAAAATGTTGCTACTAGAATCTGATGAAATAATGTAGTGGAAGAATGTAAACTCTTTGTGAACTTAGGCTAAGAGAGTCGAAATGACTTGTCTATGCTCTTTACTCATTACTATTTTTTCACTCTATGCTTTACTAAATATTTTCTACTCCTCTGTATTGCTCCTTCTTCCTCTTATTCCTTTTTGTCTATCTTCTCTCTCATCGTATCCATTCACTGAATGCTCTTCTTCTCCTCCATATCCTTTCTTGTTTATTGCACGCTTTTCTTTACGACTTTATGTCCTATTTCCATCTAAGCTTTGTCAATTTTTCACCATCTGTCTCATCTTATTAATTCTCTCTCTCTCATGCCCTGCGTTTTACGATTCTTTTCCTCTCGTATGAATAGACAAACAGGCTTCTTATTATACAATACCCTTTTGAGATACCTTTTGCGACAGTTTAACGTGACATAGGTTGAAACGCTGCTGTCAGAGAGGTAGAATATGTTTTAGACAACTGATCTGTTTATGATTTCATTCTGATTCACATCCCACAGCCGTTTTATAAACGGCTTCAACTTGGCGAGACAGTTTTATTTGAATTTAGCAATTTTCATACATAGCAAGTCAATGTCGGCTTTAAAAGCATGTGTATACGTGATTGTTGTTTTTTTGTTTGGGTTCGTCGTTGTCATCGTCATGAGAGCGAAAGTACTCACGGACTTCTAGAGGGCGTTTCTTTTATTTTATTTTTTCTCTTCTTCTCTTCCTCCTCCTCCTCATCCTCCTGTTTTTGGTATCGAGATGACCGACGACTGGGCTGGGAGACGTACTGTTTGTAGTCACGTGCTGAATTATTATGTGCGTTGCCAACGTGGTGCTATCGTCACCCATCCATCCATCGCTACGCGGTCTCCTTCTACTTGGTATTCAGCCCAAAAAGAGCTTACGCTCTTCTGACGACGCACATTCTCATTCTCCTTCTACCAATGCATTTCACTTCCTCAATTTTTTCAGCTTTCAATTCGTTGCATTCATTTCTTCAAATACATGTTCTATTTTTATTTCCATTTTCTTGTTCATTTTTAAAACTTGCTCAGTATTTTTTTCTCCTTTGCTTCTCTTCTCTTTTCCTTTGTTCCATTTTTTATTCTTTTTCTATTTTACTTTTTTCTTCTTTTCTCTCTATTCATCTATTTGTTATTATTATTCATATTGTTTCTAGTTTCTTTTTTAAAATGTATTTTACATTTTACAAAATCATTGTCGAAATATCTGCTAATTTAGATATAATTATAATTTCTTCCCCCAATCGTCATCATTGGTTTCTTGTAAAAAAATACTGTTTATGTATCTTTCTTTATGTAAATGCTTATGTAAATTTATTTATGAAAACTGTTTCTATACATTCCATTACACTAATCCCTCTCCGCATCGTTATTCTTATCTGCATCAGTGGTTCATTTTCCCATTCCATGACTCTTCTCTTCCAATTTTCAATTCCTCCCTAATATTTCTCATTCTTATCTATTGGTTCAATAGTAATTGGGGAAACGCATGTGTCCTAACTTCAACTGCACTAAATTTTGCTTGTTTCACAGGTCTGTCTCTTCCTATGCATTTCATTTTCTTTTCATTACAAATTTCTCTTTTTCTCTTGCTTTCTCTTCCCCCTCACTAGTTTCTTTCATCAGATTACTACTCCTCTCCCGCGAATCTTCCTTCCATTCCCATCTCCTTTATTTTTTCATCACGTTCTTTACTCTTATACATCTTTTCTCATACTTCATTAATCTTACTCGTCCTTCTTTTGCCTCTCCTTCATTTCCTATTCATTTTTCTATTTTCTAACTTTATCTTCAACACTTTTATGTGCACACTAATGTCAGCTGCACCCACTTTAGGCGCCCATCACACAGTCACACGTCGTCGTCGTCGTCGTCGTCGCATAAGCAATGCGCGTTTTCGCCTCATTTGCATACGTCTTCATCAGCTGACTGATGATCATCAACACTGTGCGAACAGCCACGCCGCTTTGTCTTATTCACCACCATACATACAAAAGATGGCGGTCTATCTTCTTCTGTTCTATCCTTCCTCTCTTCTTATTTCATCACTATTCTTCTCTTATCCTGCGTATAAATCCATGCATTGTGGCAGCACATAGTACTATTCATTCTCTTTTGAAATCGGCTATCTTTACATCATGTGTGATTTATTTACTATCCAACTACACTGAGTTTGAATTGTAATTCATTGCGCTGTGGTGTAGCATGTAGAAACGTGTTGTGGAATGTTGAAACGCACACAAGTTGATTAAAATCGTGTGTGAAGACGTGTGCGCTTCGCCAAATATAGTTGCAAATGCCTTTTGCGGAAGATGGACCATGGGGAAGAGTGGGACTAATTTGAGGGTGTAGACTCTTGGCTATACAATAATATGTGTGCATGTGCATGCATTTATTTTGTTATAAGCTTAAAAACATAGCTTTGCCTTGTTCAATTTATATTTGCAGTTTACTGTTGACACAGTAATAATTATGCATATAGGATTGTGAATCGTTCTAGAATTTTTGAAATTCTTGTAGATTATTGTTTTGTATTGAAAAGTATTAATGAGTATTCAAATATACCATGATTGAGCATGATAATGATTTGCACCATTTGTGATAAGACTATTTTGCTCTCAGAAATCAAAGTGCAGTCTTTTATTCCGCGAATTTATTGCATGAATAATACACTGTGTTTAAAAGAACTTGTATTGACTTTTAGTAGATCCGTGAAGTTCACTAAAGAAAGTTTGAGGTTGACAACTACAGAATAAATATTGTGCGAGCTTTGTTCATTTTTTGTGTAAGTTTTCATGATGACTTTTTGATGATTTTTTTGGATCAGCGTCCGACCACTATTTAGCTTCAGTTGATGTTATTCATCATACCAAATAAAAATAGAATTATTCTTTGATTAAATATGTGTGCTTTTCCATTTATCGTGAAATGATTTTCCACAAGACAAATTGTCAAACAGGTTTTGAAGCTGTCAAGCTCTATTTGATGAAACGCTTATTTAGGTGCTGAAAATTCTTGCCACTTTCCAAATCATCTCCATTATTCTTAATATAAGGTCTATTCTTAATAAAAGAATTACTATGAATGATTATTGATTCATTGATTCACTTTACCCGGTCTTGCCCGGGAATACAGTTTGGAGTTTCACTTTTCTGGTAGATAACTCATGGTAGTGGTCACAAATTACGAAGTCAAGAAGGGTGAGTGAAATATTATACAGTTCATCTGTTTGAAAAGAGAAGTTCACAGATGAACTGTTTTTGCATTGATGATGTGAATTTTCAGTGTTTTTTATATGTAAACTGCCTTTTTAGCAACTTTGCAGATCTACTTACCTGCATAGTTTTGTCTTTAGATTAATGTATTGCTGGAAAAGCTCAATGCACACAATAAGTAGGCTTGCATGACGCTGGATAATTATCAGCTTTAATATTAATGGGCTGCTTTCGCTTATGAGTCAAAACTGTTAGTATCATCTATTCTATATTATCACCATAGTGACGTATCATGTTATCAGCTGTCCAGGAGATTTCTGCATCTGCATTGTGAAACAGTAATAGTGCCCAGAAATGAAATTGAACATTTATTTTGTAAAGTGTGAAAGGAAAATTAAAAATAGGGATTCTAGGTGCGCTAAAATATGTTTAGATGAAGTTTAGATGAAATTTGTACCAAATTTAGTGTTTCAAATTGTTGCCATTCTTGTGAAATCCGTAAGGCAAAGAAAACACACACACATACACAAACACACCCCTACTCTCACTTATTACATAGATAACATTTTCATGAAGTAACCATTATGTATAAGTGAACTGCCATTATGTTTAAAGTAATAAAGTTATCAAACCGATAAAATTTCATTTGTTGAACGACTGCAGACTGCTGCGTATTTATTTTTAATAATGTATTTGGTTTGTATTACCAGAGTTAAATGCTAGAAACTGGTACTTTCACATTATAATTCCATAATAACAGGCCTATAAAACCTATATAGGCTTTCTATTACAGTTCACTGAGTTTATTATAATATGAATGAGGTCATGATAAAAAAGGATGATGAGTTTCAAGGGTTTATATTCCGAAAATGATTCTTTTTAGTCAAGAGCTCCCAGTCAATTTATTCACGCAGAATTCATTTGAAAAATGACATTGAAAAACAATTGCGCTGAGCTGCACAGATATTGAAATTGAATGACATTTTTTTTGTAATCCATACGATCCAACGGTCATTGCAATGAATAATAACATCCATTGTGAGTAGATTTTTTTTTAAATATTCTGTTGAATCCCAGACCAATTTTCCATCTCCTCATTTGCATACAATCAGTGGAATCCATTTTGGTTGTACTCCATCCAGTCCCAATGTAACAAGACTGTCCTTGTTCCTGTTTGGTGGAGTTACATCTTGTTACAATGAGGATGTGATTTCAGTTCTCATTTTGCATTTAGAGCTGTCAAACATGATTGATTAATATTTCAGACTTCACAAATTTTTGATTGATGTTGAGAGGCATATTGTCAAGTGTCTGATTCAAATTGGCAATCTGCCAGTGCAGAAAGATGATGCCTACAGTATTGATGACTACGGTACGATCCTGTGTTCCGCCTTCAGGTGTTTGAAGATCTCAATCTGATTGCACCTTTGAATTTGTGAAAAGCATTATTCATCCAATCGGGAGGAATCTATTATTCGTTAGAAACAAAACGATGAAATTGAATGAAGTTTACAAGGCAGAGTCAATGTCTACTGAATAATCAATCAAATTCTTTCATTGTCAAGTATTGAACAGGGTTCTCCATTCCAGAGTTTATTTCAATTTTTCTGAGAATTTCATGAGAGAATCGAAATTCATTAACTTTTTCAAATTCAAATTCCTATTGCCACGAAAAATTGTTTAAATACAAAAAGAAATTGATACAACTAATTTATTAGAGTAATTACAGAATAAAAATGTGTATCACTCCCGTTGGCAGAAGTAATACAGTAATACTTACATTTCGTTTTGAAGTAACATTCCACATTTCAAATCAATGGGTGAATAAATATAAAAACGGGTAATTAAGTAGATGAATAAAACAATAATATGAATCTGTATTCTCTCTTGTTTTTTTCAGTTAGAAGAATCATTATTTGTTTGACCACCGATATTTGCCAGTTCTTAGCACATTATAGCTCATAGGAAGCGATCTAGCTTCGCGGACTATGTTCACATTTCGAATTTTTACATAAATAAATTCTCACTTGAAAAACACTCAATTTTAGTTCAAAGAAAGTTTACTGCATAATCGGGTTAAAATCTAGCGATATAACATTGGTCATGAAGTCGTGATTGGCAGCCGCTCTAGTGTTGTTGCTAGAGCGCCCAACTCACTGACTGAAAAGAATATTAGATTTTATTTAGTTTAAGAGAGAGTTAGTTTTTGTTTTCTCTTAGTTTTTCCTATGCCGACTGCCTCTCCAGCGGAGTGGGTTCGATTCTCGTTGAGCCAGAATCATCATAGCCAATGTACCCATCACTTTCCAACTTAATTTCAATGGATACGTTTTGCTTGTCCTGTGGGAACATGATGCAGAGTTTTTGTTCACCAGTCTTCAATAATTTAAGGTTTTGGATTTTTATTTTCCATTTTATTCAGGATTTTCTTCAGATTTTATTCAGAATCTAGTAGACAAACTCCATTGATGATCTGTGGGAATTTAGCCCCCTTTCAATGTTACAGCCAAAAGGAAAGAAGCTTTGGCTCAAAAGCATTCAAAATGGAAGATATTTTTCCAATTGATTTATTGATTTAATTTATTTCATCAAAATCATTTTTCATGAATCTTATTTTATTTTTAAAATGTGGAAAATTTTAAGCTATATGGTAAAAAGTGAGATCATCCACTAGTAAATTTTGTATCATCATTGAAAACCATTACCCCCGCACAAGTCTCAGACTAATGTGGACATCAAGAGCAAAAACTTAAGCGATAGAATAAGTCTTGATATACTGAATATCAGTCAATTGATACCATTTGAAGTAACTTTGTCATTTAGTAGATGATATTTAGAAGTAGAATTGTCCTGCGATTTTGGAGCATGGAAGTAGGGTTGAGTTGGTCTCATCACCTTTAGTAATGAGAATTACCATCAAATGATAAGAACTTTATTCTGTTACCACCTTCAATGTATAAGTTAATAATATTTTTAATTAATGACATCGAGTTTCAATTTTTAATTCACGGGAATAATGAAGCCCGCTTTGTAGCCTTAATTAATTTTTCCGACTGCAATCATGGAAGTGATGAATTCTGTAGCGGAATGAGCAGTGGTGAGGTGAAGTAGCCAAGTTGATTGAGCCATCAAATGAACTTGTTGAAAAGTTGAAGAGTTATTTTCTCTCACTCATTCTCTTTTTCTCTCTTTAGTGAGTTGAAAATTAATTCGTTTCAGATCTTTTCAGGTTTGAGCAGCAAAGCACTTACCATTTATAAGGAGATTTATTTTCTTACTTGGTGAAAGCTACTAGTTTATAGCCCTACTGTTATTCCCAGTATGATACTCAGTTGCATAATCTCTCAAACTATGCTTTAATTTTATGTTGATAACACATGTAACATTATTCAGATTCTACAACTCCATTCACCACTTTTTGTTTCGTCAATGACATCATTACTGTCCAACTTAATTTCAGCACAGAACTTTTAATTTCAAGAATATTATGAATAGTCTAGAAAGCTTCAAGCATCCCTCAAGGACAATTCTGCAAGGAAAATATGGTCTTTCACACTTTTACTGGCCTAAGCTGTTTTTAGTGCTTTTCGAATTTCCAAGGAGGTAGAGGTGTGTAGTAGAGTGAGCGTAGATGTATTAAAAGGAGTTAGAACATCGAACCAAGTGATTTGGTTAATATTTGTTACTAAAATGACAAATCTGAGAGTGTCTTATGATTTAGTTCATAGGGAAAATGACAAATTTTTTGGATGGCTACAAATCTCAATTGATATGGAAAAGAACGTTCAAAAGTACCTCCTATTCACATTTTTGGTTGACTAGAACATGCTTGTGAATTCGAATAGGAATTAATGAAGGCGAAAACATAGAAAATTGATTAGACCATTTTCCATGTAATTGTTCTACTACAGTTAAACTACCAACTTATATATCGGCCTTCCAAATAACGGAATCCTCTACATCTCTACATGAAAAATTTTCCGGTGCCCCACAACTCTGCAATCTTGGCAAGATGATCTCTCATCAACAAAATACCTCTCTGGAACGATTTTTTGCCTAGATTATTCCTCTCGTTACAAAGAGACTGTTTAATATGTTACTAATATGTTTAATATGTTCAATATAAACTATTTAATACACTAAAAACTTCGAGACTTTTATCCCCCAACAATAAAAAATTCGGGGAGCACGGAAGGTATCCTTTTTTTGATAACACAACAGAATTACCCAAGAATTGTTTACTTAGAATATATTTGTCATGTTTGCATAATTTCCATAATAGAAATAACAATCATGTGTGAATCTTCAAAATACAGTAGATACAAAACTATCTCATGGCTATTTAGCATACCAGTGCATCGTTTATACTAAAATATGCATGGAGATTGGCGTGAATTTATATACGATGAAAACCTGATGATCGATGGCTATTCCAGCGGTAATTATTATTATAGCTGCTATGTTGGAAATTATAATAAATCAGTTGAGTTACACAAGCGGCTTGTGTAAACGGGGAGCAGCGACCAAAGGAATAATTTATTATCTATAAGGTAGATTTCCATTTTGGGTGTGAACTGTCGAACTTAGATTTGCTGCATTTGCATATTACACCTAATTGATGTGCTTGCTATCTTTTTGTACTAAATACTAGAAAATTCTATTGGCTCCCTTATCCTCGGTCTTCTCTCTTTTTATCTCTCTCTCTCTCTCTCTCTGTCTCTCTGTCTCTCTCTCTCTCTCTCTCTCTCTCTCTCTCTCTCTCTCTCTCTCTCTCTCTCTCTCTCTCTCTCTCTCTCTCTCTCTCTCTCTCTCTCTCTCTCTCTCTCTCTAGATTATTTATGCTGTACAGTACCTTAAAATATATATCTGTTGTATTTATTTTTAATATTTTTTATTCAAACTATTCAATCATTCACCCTTTCAAAAATCACTGTACATCACTTGAACTATGGAATCTGAGAGTTGCTAATATTAATAATGCTTTTATAATTTATGTGCACTATAAATTTACACAAGTAAAGTCATCTGAAACTCTTTTTTTTAGAGTATCAGAACACGTCAGGCTATTGGTTTCAGGTTTAGTGTATGGGAGGGCTAGCTGCACTTTAACATTACCTTCCTTTTTCACAGCAATTGAATTCAAGTACATACATGTGCATGAGATCAATAATATTCAGATTCCACATCTAATCTAGAACAGCGATATCTAATGTTTATCTGATTTTTTCTATCTCTCACCAAATAAGAAACTTCTGGTATTCCTTCAAAGACATGCACTCCATTCAAACTTCGACTCACATGCACAACCTCAATTTATTCATTATTCATTTATTACACAATTGCATTGCACATTATTTGTAGATTTATTGAATACAACTTGAATATCGTCAATAATTATTCTCAAACGACATAAACACCTGCTGGCTAACTCTACAGTGTATTTACACTAACAAGAAAATTTATAGTTTTCTTCAAACAGTAAATACAACTTGGCATATGAATGGAAACATAATTCATGCAAGCAGTAGTAAAATTGAATAGCTATTTGTCTGTAACTAATATATCTTGGTGAGGAGGACCCAAGTATTGGTCATTAGCTTATCAATGGATCGTAGAATGCTAATTCAATTATATGAATCGTGAACAGGAACTTAGATGCTATTCCATTCATTTCACGGTAGAAAAGGAGGATGAATTAAATTTGCATTCAGTATTCCGAGGATGGATTTAATCGGGAGTACGTGGGATTAACTTAAGAGGAGAAATGCTTGAATGGAAAATCGGAAACTAACTTGGTGAAACTGAGTTGGAATGAGAATAGAAGCAAGGAGGTGCTTTACGCTTTGACATGTAGCTGCTACATAGTCGTTTGGGACTTGTCGCTAGAAATAGAAAGCGAAGGAAGTAAAGAAGGAAAAATGGAAGGAAAGAGAAATAATGTTAGAGGAGAGGATGGGAGAAAAAGAGGAGAGAGGTTTGTGAGAAGGAAAGGAGAGAGAGAAGAAAGTAAAAGAGAGAAGAGATGTGGGAAGTTGAGACAGAGGAGAGAAGCAAATAGTGAAACGAAGATTTTCTTTAAAAAATTTAATTACAATCAAGGAAGAAGGATTACAAAAATAGAAGGAAAAGTGATTAGAGACTAGTGGAGAGACAAAAAGAATGAGAAGGCAAGTTGTTAGTGAAAAAGTAGGGAAGAGAGGCTTGATGTGAAGGAAGGGAAGAAAGAAGAAGACAAATTAGGTTTGAGAAAGTTGAATTACTTTATTCAAATAAATATGCAGGTTAAGAACATTGCATGCTTGAAAACATGCAGACAGTTGAAAATATGACTGTTAGATGGAGCCAAAGTTATTGACTAATGAGATTTCAAGTGATGCATTTACATGGAAAAGCCAAGTTATGACCAGAATTGTCCATTCTCGAAACACACAATAAAAAAAGAGAAGACTAAAAAGGAGAAAATGATAGTCATTCGAGTAAAAGTGGAGAACCATAAATAATATTATAAAAGTTCGGTTGTTCAGGAGTCGTAGATAGTGTTAACAAGTTTAAAGTAGTATGGTTGAATAGTAGTATGAATGTTTTGATAGGAGGTTGTTAGATGAATGGTTATATTCATTATTTTTTGTAATGGATAAAGGAGCGATTGGATATTTATATTGTTACAAAAGCGAATGGAGCAGTTATTTACGCACTCGTTCTACGTAGATTGTTCTATTGTTTTCATGGTTGGACTTGACTTTGACATCCGATCTTCATTCTCTTGCTCTTCACATGTCTTTGTCACTCTTATTCTTCAAGTGTGCAACTCTCACTCAATTGAATTTCTCGAGGTTCTTCAGACTTCTTGAACAATCTAGATCATGTTCCGTGGCCTTCTCGAAGCGTCTGGTGACCTCCAGTTCTTGAAATTATGACAACTATCTCGTATATAAAGGAGCTCATGTGAACCATTGAGTTGAGTCTTACAAAAGCTCGCGTGACAGTTAGTTTTACAAACCCACGTGTCAGATTGTGTTACAGATCTCGTGCCAGTGGAGTAAACAATGGTTGATTCCAGTGTCAAGTGCAGAGACAAGTGTTTACTGTTTTTGCAGCTTACTAACAGTATAAAGACGTTGTGTTAAGTGATATTATTTAGGACTGTCAAATAACGAATTGGACTGTGTTTTGTAAGAGATTAGTTGCTTTTTTTTATCATTTTTCCCTAAATTATTGTACAGTTTATTGGACTCTTGTTTCTTCTGTTATTGATCAGCCTGTAATTAATTATTCATTAATTCTTGTAAATAATTACCGAAAAAGAGTATTAGCTTGTCATTTATTGATCTGTTTTTCATTATTAATTGAACTTACAAATAGTGTGTATTAATAGACTAATTTGTGTAAATAAAGTGCAAGTGTGAACTTTCGTGTTGCCAGCCTTATTTTAGCAATTAGAACCCGTAACAATATCAAACATCTGTTACATCCATCTGAATCAAATAATCTCATGTTGATGGGAAATTTCCAGACCTTTGTTTCAAGGAAAGGTGACAAGCAATTTCCTGCTTTGCCCGTAATCACTTTGTATAGCTTACATCCTTTTCAACTGACGCGTTCTCTGACGGGGTTGAAAAATTACACGAAATTATAAGACATGGACTTGTAATAAAAGAGAATGAACATCAATTCTGCTTCAAGTTCCTTCAGTTTGCTATTGGAGAGTCTGAGCAAGACTACGTTAACGATAACGCTACAATGCTTATGCCAACTTGAACACTCAATGCAGTTGATGCCTAGAGCAGACTGATGCATAGAGTGTTCAGGTGAGTGTTATCTTCAAGGTAGTTTTCCACTTTCTTTCTTTTGTTAAATTGTGACTAATTCAAATTCAATCGAAAATCTTCCTTAACATCTTTATTATGCTGATTGTTCAAATGGGTAATTGGGAATAATTTTTCACCTTCGACGAGCTCCTAAATTGATGGGCAGCTACTTATTCTGGTGAATTGAAAATACTGTGATTGATTTCGAAATTTAACTACAATTTCAAGGAATGTAATTATTTTTTATCATTTTCATTCAAATTGCATTTTTAGCGTCTTCAGTAGTAAGAGAAACTTGCTCATGTGAATTTTAACCCAATCTTCCGATTATACCGACCGATAACGGTTGTGGGCAACGAATGCAGAACCGAAATGGGTCAAAATGGTGCGTAGCTTTCTGCAGTTGCTTGCGGTTTGTGGCGGAAGTTTGGCTCTACTTCAAAAGTTTCTTGATTTATGTGGCACTAAAGCCCACGCAAGATTAGGCTGTGGCAATCTTTGATAATACCGACCGACTAGTTCTGGTTAGCTTCACCGCTATTGCATGGGGTCTAATCAAACTAATTAGAAGTTCACATGGGTTATTATATCATAATGCATTAGGAACTCCTAGGTGCTTGAGTATAGACCAAGGTGTCCAATATGCTAGGAATTTTTCTACTTCTAAAATGTAAGATTCTGGTAGACAGTTTACTTGAAAGTTCATGGAGTTTTGGTATGAAACGTATGAAAAATACATCTTGGAGTATAGTCTATTTAATATTTGGCTTATTATTATTTAAAGAAAAATATTTCATTTCCCTTAACTAACTCTAGAATAAAATGAAATATCAATTTATTCGTCAAAGTGCAGCACAAGTAAAGTATGTCTTAGAAACTGCAGCACTCATTGAAGTTCATCCATTCCATGGATAATTTGACATCTTATGAGCTTCAACTGCCGTAATAATTTTCAAATTATTAGAATTATTGACTGATCATACAATATAAATAACCATTAAATTACCACACGATCTACTAGGTCATATTCTGAAAGTTCAGCTCGTTATGGACGATCCCAGATCGTGAAAAAATTACAAGGGCCCACTAAAAATGTTCAATTTTGTTCAGTTTCTATTAGTGTTTATTCCGATTTTATTGAAGAATGTGACCGATGAACAAATGTTATTGACAAGATAATCAAACCATGATTCATACCATGCATTTGCATCGGCTACTCATAGAGTAATAACATTGGCCTTACCCGTGAACAATCAACAATATACCAAGGGCTCATATAGTTTCAATAGCGGACGCATGATTGGTCTAGTTTCTAGTACAACAAGGACAATGGACACTTTAGTCAACTAATTGACAACTGGGGCGTTTAAATCATTCAGAGCGATGACTTGCGTTTTCTTGTGATTCCCATAGCTTTTATCATGCCGGTCCATGTAATTATTATTAACATATTAAGGTTCAAGGATCGAAGTAGGCAGCTACAAATTAACAGATCACAGAACAAAACAGTCTAATAATGGGTTGACAACAGCGTGAAAGCCAAAATAAAGCCCACTGTGGTTCCTATTAGTTTTCAATCAGATTGGTTGAGGCAATATCTGATCTCTAACGAAATGAGACCTCTATATCTTCTCTTGTAATGGTGATGATGTGGTAGAAGTTCATTTTATCATTTCTATTTATTCCAAGTGGTGATGACAATGTTTCATATTGATTAACAATAATATGCAATGTCAACATCTAAAATAGAGCACATGTGTTTTATAATATTTGTATTAGGATGAGAACACAATTGGGGCGTACCATTTCCAATTGGCATTTTTGTTTAATCGGAGGTCAATTCAATATTATTTTTCGTGTGTCATGTTCCTATTCAGTGCTGTAGCAATTTTCCAGAAGATATTTGAATCAAATGTTATCAGCTAAGAAGAATTTTACATAATTAAATGTATGCTTCATGTATTCCATGGAATATCAAATGTATTCAATTCAATGTGTTTAAAAAAATATCTTAGAATTAAATGAATTTGTGTTAATGTTTTCTATAACATATAATTGAATGTATTCGTGTTCATAAGTTCATATATTTTTTTAAATTGATGTAGTAATCTGGATAATTGACATGAAACAGTTTTCTCTGCAGAAAAACTATGTTATCTAGTATTTTCTAAATAAATTAATAGGATTGTGTTACTCATAAAATGTTACTCGTTTGGATATCACTAGTGCAATCCAATAACTCCATCACTAATATTGTACAAAGAAAGAAAAGAAAATGATATTGTAAGAATATTTTCTATGATATTCTTTGCGTCGTCATGCTTATGTTATAGATTTCCATAATTTTTTATTTATTCATTCAAGATGACTATAATATAGTCATTTATACATATTATAGTCTATTATGTTATTAGTCAAGTCCATTAAGAATACGAATGAATTAAATTAATTAAATGTGGTTGTTAATATAAGATGTGAGACTATGGTTTTTATGTGTTCTTCATAATGGGAAACGACTTTTTACAAAGTTTTTAAATTATAATTTTTTATTCATAACACTAAACTCCAGTTTCGGCTGTTTCAACGTTTTGCCGTATTGATCAACTTTTCCACCCTATTCCATTTTATTCATTTTTGCCATTCAAAAATTCAATTCACTCAATTTTGTCTTGGGAATGAAGTTACCAAAGTTGTCTAGAGCCCAAATTGCTTAGCTCCAAGTTTTAGAGTTAGTAGCCTACAAGTTGATTTAAGCCCCTATGGGTGCTTTAGGATGTGATGTGTCATACTTATACACTTATTTGACAATAGGATGAGGTCCATCAGAAAAAGGTGCGTGGATTTTTCCCTGGAGAAAGAACTTATATGAACGAGAGAGTTCTTAAGAAACTTTTACGTCAGCTATTTTGAAAGTTTTTCTACGTTGATTCTCCGGTCAAATAGTAAGAGTACCATGATGTGGTTAGTACAGTGGTGAATCCACTACCAATGTCCATTCATTACCTCAGAACACAATTGAGTTGTTGAATTTTATTATAATAATTAGTAATTAGTCACAAGGACCTTAGAACGCTCAACATACCGTTTGAAGAAATTCAGAATAGGAACTGCTTCAGACTCAAAAACTTCACGAGAGTTTTTGGAGGAGATGAGATCAAGAAGAACAATGAACTTGTCTGAACAAGAACGGAAAAGGCGGGGACAAATGCTGCGAGATTATCATCAAAGATTAAAAATGTCTAAATTGTTAAATCGCGGTCCTAAGTTACCAATCACGAAAATATATATATATATATATATATATATATATATATATATATATATATATATAATAATTAGTACGACTCGGTGCAGACACATACATATTTACTTACAATCATGTGATATCACAAACCATGTTTTCGGCAATAAATGTATCTGCTAATATTATCAATAAATTTAAAAAAAATGAACTTTTGATGCTTTGAGCAATGAAAGACCCATTGCACGTATTAAAATAGAAACCTTGAAAACGCACTCTCAAGGAGAATTCTAAACCCTGTATTTGAACCATCACAGTTATCTCCCTTTTAATATAAAATCTTGAATTTTCTTCTTTGGTATTCATATAAAATTCATTTTGTTTGTATAACCACTCAGGATTATTCATAAATGGTCGAAGACCGAACTGAATGACTATTTCACGTAGGAACTGCTTCGAGTCAATGCTTAATAAGTCAATGCTCCATTCTGATTCGACCTTGAAGTATTATAGTGAACGAGGAACACTAACATTGTTGAGGAGTATCTCTGCACCTTAGTCACGGGAAAGTAGTTTTGTCCGACTGGTTGACTACACTCTTCCGTTCAGGCACGCTTCCATGCTCTTACACTTTTTTCTTTCCTATTCTTCTTCTCTTTTCAACTGTCGGGCTGCAATCCATCCGAGCGTCAAATCACCTTTCCAATTTGTCGCTAGCTAATTGACAGGAGAACGTGATAGCTCCATCGCTTTTTAGTTGGTTGACTGCAAGATTCTATGCCTGAATAAAAGATTATTCAGATTTGTATCTTGTAATACTGGAGTTGTTGTCTCCCCACTCTATAGCCTACAGCTTCGACTCTTTCTAATAATTGAAATTGACAGCTGAAAATTTTGATTGTAAATTATTTGTTAATGTGTGAGTGTAGTCACGATTCTTATACTTGATAGCGCGTCTATTTCTTTTTCGTTAGCGATTCCATCTTGTCTCTGCTGTCATCTATGTTTTTCACTTCAAGTTAACGAAGTGATAGTGTTAAAAAGGTGTTAAATTTTGAATGTTCAACATCCAAAGATGCTTTTGAACTTTTCTATAATGGACGTCGAACTGGCATACTATCGAAATGTTTGTTAAAAGTATCAAGGTTTCCTGTAATTGAACCGCATACATGTTTCACACCTCTGCATGATCTACATGATCAATGCGATTATATAGTTGTATGCTTCCAGTGCATTCAAAGCTTCAGCATTGTAGGAAACCATAGATTCATTTGCAATTCTTGAAATGCAGTCATGTAGCTACAGAAGGGTCTCTTTGCTGAGCTATAAAATAAGTACCTTGTTACTCTGCAATGAGCTTCAAAATAGGCCACTTTGGAATGAATTATAATAAATATTTTAATGAAATATTTGAATAGATTTATGGACATTCGAGGAGTATTCTTTGAGAATTGCTTAGTCACACTCACCTTGAAATTCAATAATATTCTTTAAGTCCTCCAATTTATTTTTTTATTTTCTATTTTTTAATATTTGATATGAATAGTAATAAATTTAATAGTAAGCGTATAATAAAGCTCGCTGTTTGAGCCAAGTTATAGAGCACATGGTGCACCTGTAGATTCACGTGGGTTCGGAACCATCGAGTTGGTGATAATAAAACAGGCAACGTGTTTAGTCAGAGCTAATCGGACATCATATATATATATCGGACAAATAATATATATTTTAAGGCACTGTACAGCAGAAATAAATGATGTGATTGTTAAAAAAAAAGAGAGCTTGGACCTGAGAGATGAATTACACAAAGAGAGAAACAGACAGGAAAGGATTGCATTAAAATAGGAATAAAATAGAGTAGAACAGCAATGTAGGCTACGAGGAAAACTTGTTCTCTGATCAAATGAATGAATTTTCGTCAGGTTTTTTATGCGGTGTTTGAATTTAATGGCAATAAACATTACGCCTCCTGCCTCCCTGAGCTCTCACAATCACAAAAAGGTTGCGTTAAATTGTTTTAAAGGTTGATAGTTCACAGTTTAATCACCGGAAAGTAATGTTGCTTATCATTGAAGAGCCCCGTCGGAAATCAATTGCTTTGTTGTTATGGCGCAAAATTATACGGTACGGTGTGATGCTGCGAGCTAAGTGAAGAGGTAGTAGAAGAAGATCTATGTGAGGCTCCGCTAAGGCTCAGAGCAGGTGCTGTATAGTATTCGATAGAGAGCATCTCTCTAATGTAGGTGCGTGTAATCCTTTAAAACCTACACGGGCGCTTTGAATTAGACGGCCTCTCGAAATTGATCCGACTTAAGATTACACCGGCAGGCTTTATTCGACTCTGCTGTTAGATCGAAGCTCCGAACAGTTTTGGACGATTCTCGACAGTTCTTTTTTCGCCTTCGAGTGCTTTTCTCTCCATTTTCAAGTTGGATCTTCTTCATCGTATCAAATATTTTTTTTCCTGCTCGACTTCATCGTCATAGCAACCGCATCTCCACGCCTTCCAAAAACATTATCAGGAACGGCTGTCTTTATACTGAGC
Organism: Conomelus anceps; assembly: GCA_948455865.1. Lineage (NCBI taxonomy): Eukaryota > Metazoa > Arthropoda > Insecta > Hemiptera > Delphacidae > Conomelus > Conomelus anceps. The sequence goes on from OX418218.1 coordinate 71,921,327, forward strand.
TTCTCTAACTTGTGCGCTACGTGGACGGCAATACAAACATGTTGAAAAAAGATAGATGATGATTGTGTGAGAGAGGGCGTAGCAAGAAAGTGTGTAGATCCACCATGAATGTCCTCCAGCTTACTCACATCTCTTCAACACCTTGTCCGCCCACCTACCACTTCAAATCTCCGAAATGACGTCATAATTCAACGAATTTGTAATTCAAATGTGGCGTTTCCTCTGCTGTAGGCTCAGATATGCTCAATATCAATTGTCTATTATCCCAAATAGCAGCTCTATTCCCTACTGATTGGCAGGTAATTTATTCAGACCATCACCGTCGAATACTAAACTCTAATAGCCTCACATTACTCTCACGATTCTCCTCTGATATCACCCATTAATTATTCATTTCATCTCTGTTGTGTAAATAAATACGTGAGATAGAATTCTCAATCATTGTTGAACAGCACTATCGTGCGTTAATTGGTGGGTCTATGTTGGAATCTCATATTTCTTTCTAAATGTACTTTCAAATGATCGAAATCGATTTCTTCTATTGAATACCATATCTAATGTTGGAGTTATGGAATGAATTATACATACTGGAGATGATTTACATTGATTCAGATTAGAAAAAGCCTTGGGGCTGGCTGTTGTGTACCACTGTTTGAAAGACGACAGTATTGTGAGCACGTGTAGGAACTAAGAACTCTTATACAACTAAGAACTAAGATGGAAAATATTACCATCCATATCCATTCATCTGGAGACTATAGTTTTTTCTAATAAGTGACGACTACTCTCATTACTCTTCCATAATATCTTTGAAGAAATGTTTTTCTTTGAATTTATAATTTATCTCCATTAAATTATTTTCTACATACTTCTAATACAATATTTTACCGCCCCTTATAGCTACGCCATTCCCATTATCTTTTGGTGTTATTGAATATTTTCAAACTAGGTCATGATATCTTGTGATCTGTGTGATCATTCTATTTCAAATCATCCAGAAAGCAATACAGTAACCACAGATCCTCAGTGAATCTCATTCCTAAACTTACTATCAATACCCTAAAACAAGTTGAAATTTCAAATTTTCTTGAAATTTACATATTACCTTGGAATTGGAAGAGTAGACCATGCATCCTTGTTGAGATAATAGAAAAATTCAGCTGTTGTTGATGTTGTGACGTACAATTTATGCTGGACCATATGACATGAAAAATTGAGATTGCAATCGTAATGTATTCATGTAGTGGTAGAATTTGCATGTGGTCATAAATAATTCATAGCCGAATGTAATACGGTGGTTTATATTACCGGTAACAGTTTCCACCCTGCTCAATTATGGCTTCGGGACATTGACTTCGAACATCATTGTAAATTATTCCAAGAGGAATAGCCTAAAACATATGTTAATTAATTCCAGATAAGATGCTTCTGTGTGAGTGAAGCAAATTAATGTTTGAAATTTATATTCGACTTCCATTTATATATTTTACTTTCATTCCATGATCTAATATAGATCTTGTAATCATTTTTTTTTTTGCTGATTATTGAGTCTTGGACTTGGTGTGTGGACAATGAGGTGGAATATAACACAGATTTTCATGTCCTGAATTGGGAATCAAACCCGGCACTGTTGGAATGGCAGCCAGGTGCCTCTCTAAAAAGCTGTTGTTGTTTTGTTGTAGTTGAATTATAACGATGAATATGAAGCTCTTATTATCTCAATTACTTATAAATTACTATATAAATAAAAGATTATCCGAATCGTATTAATATTATTATTTCATACACTCGATAATGTACCGTATATCCTTTAAAATATGCATCCATCCCACCTCCACCTCCATCTTCCACCTCCTTCACCCTAATCTTCCATACGAAAAAAATTCTCTTTCTTTAATTCGAAATGTTTCATGCTATAATAATTATGTTTATATTCTTGTGTTCCAGGTATGTCTGTTGCCACAATCACATCAATCAGATGAACATATTCTCTCTCTCTCTCTTCTATATACGTATAGGAGAGTATGTGAGAGTATGCTGTGACCGGCGCACAGTTTGGAAGATACCGTCCTGTTTTCAAGTAGGCATCAATATTTATTATTCATCATTAACCCCTATATTTATTTAATCTGCTTATGACGTCAGCACTGTATACAGTGCACAGCATATCAAATTCCAATATCGTGGGATACGTGATCATACCATATCCAGTTAATAAGGTGTTCTTTATTGGCTCGTGCCAATCCCAAGGGCGGTCTATCTCATACTGAAAATGAATAATTACATTCACGACTATGTTACACCCAAGAGGTTGAAAGAATGCTTGATGATATCCGGAGTTTTTATTCTCTTTTTATTTGTTTCAGCAAATATTTAATTAATAATACTGCTTATTTCTGGCAGATTCTTAACATAATATTTTTTGCAAAAGTATTTTAACAGTTTTTCCAATTGCATATTAAGAAACGGCAAATTGAATCCAGAACCATCATTCTTTGTAATATAATGCTAGGAGAGATTTCAGTTATGTGAAGATTATTGTGCTTTATTCCATAACTAAATTCCCGCTCTGTAAGTGGACTCTGATCTCCATGACATATTTTTCGATACTCGTGTAATAAAATGTAGACGACACTATGATAATTTAACTTTTATTTTTGAATTCTAAAAGTTGTTTAAAAGGCCGACCTAAATTTATATTTATGATCTGGTGGGCCTTCTCATAGTTTTAACGTTTTATACTCATTCTATCAATGTCAATCAATGGTGATCGCATAATATTATCATTTTTGTTTGAATAATGAAGCTCATGAATCAGTTTTGGCATCTTTAATGTATTACAATCATAAAAAAGTCGTTAAACTCGAGGTGAAGCAATTTAAATCAAAAGCGGGTTCAGCTGCATTAAAGAATAGAAGAGAAATATTTCATTTTATAATGAAATAAATCTTTCCTCATAATTTATTGGATAGCTCCAACATCAATGTGTCTTCGTTATTGCCTAATCCTGATAATTTAGATTCTGGCTCATTTAACAGATCCAGATTTTGTTGAAAATATTCAAGTGTTTATTTGTTTGCTGGTTTGCTTCATCGCCTACAGTTAAATCAGTACATTTTATAAGCGATCTTTTCAGTGGACGTTCTTGCTGTTTTAAAATACTGTGCCTGTATTACGTTAGATATGACTAACCTTTTTATAAAGTTTCGGGCAGGCCTACAGACTACATTTTCAAGAAAGGAAAACTGTGATTCTGATGGAAAAACTCAATTATTTCTAATCTCTATTTCTTCTATAATATTTTTAATTCCTGACTTCCAGCCTTCCCATGCGATTTTCATTTCTATTAGCTTTTTCTCCAGAAAGCAAAAATAAATGAAAATAATACCTTAATGACTGCGTACTCTGATTGAAAATATATTTTTTCAAGATTTATTAACTTTTAAAAATTTGTTCAAAAACATTCTATATTTTAATTAGAGTATTTATAAATTTATTTGCATTATACTCGGCTACTGTATAATTCCGTGTCCATTAATCTCAGCATTACATCAGCAGTCAGCCCTACATGTGAACAAATGATATAAGCGTGTAATGCATTGTGAAATGTAATTATAAAGCGAAAGTATTTTAATTAAAGATCTTGATGAACATCAAGGAGCAAGCACAACGACAACCAATCCACGCCCGCATCAAATAATGCAATCAACTGAGTGACATACTTTCAAACCAAACCTTTCATTCATTGTTGATGAAATTGAAATTCCTCTGCTCCCAAGTTATTGATTTCTCCGTTCAAAGGAGAATAATTATGATTTTCGACCTTTTGTAGCCTTCAGGTATTTAGAAATGTCAAAGTACATCATACTGCCAAAGATACCATCAAAACCATCATACTACCATTGCACTTGGAACATTGCCTTTGGAACAATGTCAAGTTAGTAGCCCAGTCATATTGGACATATCAAGAGAAACAATTGATAGAGAAATTGGTTTCCGCCAATCGCTTCCTCTAACCTTTGGTAATAACATACCGAAATCCCTCAAGGGTGAGGGGTTAACTCGATGAGGAAGGGGGATGGAAAGGTACATTTTTTTAGTTTTTTTGCTTATAAAACTACTAACGATAACTCATATTTATTTTTTTCTGACAAAGTTCTTTACAATAATGATCTCATGTATTTTTTGTAGAACCAACCACAAGCGAGTTACGGGCTTCCCAAATTAAGGGGTGATAAAGTGTATCACTTTATGGCAAAGGAAGAATGTTATTTCAGAGCTATTCCACCTTGAATCCTATCTATTGCAATGCAATTCAAAGTTTAGAAACTTGAAAAATCATATATATCGGTTTTTAAGTTTTGAGGGTGAAATCTCAAAGATGATTTAATAGCGGGTGAGGTGGGGTGGGTGATGCCATTAGCTTGTGTGACAAACAATAAAAGATGTATTTGAGTAAATGGACTAAATTCACATTCCAACTCTTATTTTTCCATACATAATACCTCTTTTCCAACCAATTTATTTGTCAATTATTCCCAAAAGTTGGATTATACCTATGATTTGAATACTTGAATGGCTAGGTAGAAATAATGTGTGAGAGTCTCTCTACCAATAGTCTCTCTATTCAATCATTATCAACAATAAATCAATAAACTTTTTAAAAGTATAGTATGTTTTTTACATCTGAAAGTGGTTTGATAGGATCTTGTAAGGTTAGGAGAGCCATTGACTTGTCTGACTGTTGTATTTACTAGATTATTTAGCGTTATTAAAACATTATAATGTCTATTTAAGAACTGCTATGAGGAGAACTTGCTTTACTCCGAAGTATTGCAGGTCATGTCCACTCTCTAGAAAACTCACACACATAACTTCCACTCTTCATACTTATATTATAACAGGCTCCAAATTTTCAAATTACTTTATATTTCTAGTTGTGAGAAATTTTATTTTGGAAGTTGATTAATTAATACACTTCCTGAATAAGTCAATTCTACTGACGAATTCCACAACCATAATCAATCTTTATCAGGCTATAAATTGTGAGATTAGTGTTGTCAGTTATTCGGATCCCCTCTTTTCGTTTGATCTATTGAAGCTGCTCATCACACACCTCCCCTCACCATTGCACCAGGATTAAGCTAATCGTGGTGCATTATTTTGGTTTGCATGTTGAGTTTGTCCTGTTATGTAGTGTAGGCCTAACTTGCGGTATTATTTCGTTAAGGAAGCGGATCAATTTGTGCTGGGGCAGCCGAGGGGCCGTGGGGCCTTTTTCGAGTTTCGAGTGCAGCTAATTTGTGTGCAGACGTTGATTGATTACACGGGCCTGCCGAGCTTTCGCGGGTGTGGGTCTGAGTTTTAGTGAATTTTAGTGACAGTGACAAAATGATTACATACTGTTCACCACTAGTTCAGGGGGTGGCAGGAAGCAACGCTGTTATCAGCAGAACACGCTAACCAAATTTCGAGTCAAGTTGAGCCAAATGTTTGGGAGAAGGTTCTGTCGACTTCTTTCGAAGTCCAAAAATTTTGATAGATTATTCGAGTTCAATTACGTTGATTTCTTAAGTGGTTGAAATGTATGCTTATTCTTAAATATTGAAATCAAGTACTGGAGGTTTAGATCATGTAAGAGGTATTATAAGGTAATAGAGAATGGCTACTTTATTGTCAACTGATGTTGCCAGATATCTAAGAGCCTTTTTAGGCTACAAGGTACTATCTTACAGCATACAGAATGACAAAATTATCGTACAAATACAATAGTTACAACTGACTGATAACTGGCCACAACACTTCAATTTCGAGCCAATGTATTCTTCCTATTGGGCCCAATTTTAAAATTTCAACAATTTGAGAATTCTCTCAATTCCAACAATTTGAAAAGTCTCTCTTATTTAAAAACCAACCTTGCAATCAAAATAAACTTGAATGATTACAAGACTTTTTATTGTAAATTTAACGACTTACAGTCAGTTTACTGACAGTTTACAGTTCACTAACTGACTGCAAGTCGTTAAATTTACATTAAAAAGTTAATAATAACTAATACGATACTAATACTAATACGACGCAGATCGTTATGGAACAAGAAATCCAAAAGAACGTTTTATTTAATGGGATAATTTATTTGAAAAATGTTATTTCGTGATCTGTTATAAATTATTTACATAGCAGGTAACTTAGGAAAAATTATATTGGTCATGTTAATTATATTGGTCTGTGTTAATGAGATTCTTAACACATTTATATTGTGATTTTCTGTTGACAGACAACAAAGGTAGAAAGATGTGAAGGTAGAGAGCACGAAGAATAGTTTGGTAAATTAATTATGAAAAAATTTGGAAGTTATTCTACTAAACTGAAGAACTATCACGAGAGAAGTATTTCTAATCTTAACGGAACAAGGAGTGCTATAATTCTTAGCAGATCTGTTTTTTGACTACCGTTTACGTTTGTCTTGACTCTCACCGAAATGCTAACACAGTTGTAACAACAAAATAATAATGGAGAAAGGCGTCTTTAAAATACTTCATGCAAAAAACAATAGAGGCGCTAATGTGCACATTTGTTTGCTCATTTGGTGTAGCAATTGTTTTTCATTTTCAAGTGTCAATGAGAACTATTGTACTGGTCTTGAAAGACCTTCCTATAGAAAAGGTCGCGATGAAGTACACGAACGACCTACCTCAATCGTTCAGAAATGAGACCATTTCTTGTTTCATTACTTTTTATTTATTAAATTGATACTGTACCCATTCCAGACTGTTTCTTTCATTTTCATTTATTATTACTTGAAAAAGCATGGACTTTTTATACATTAATCCAACTTGTTTGTCTGTATCTGATAAAATAGAAATATTCATTCGTTTTGTTTTCTTTTAATCAGCTTCTATTTGATTGCTTCGAGCTGCAATGTAATTGTAATTGATATTATTGCCTTGCTGGAGTACAAAGTTACGATACATCCGTTAACAGAAGTTCTTATTCAATCGCTCTCTTCAGATTTAGTTTTGTAATATATGATAATGTAAACCTCAGAGAATTCTTTATCAAGACAAGAAAGCGCTTAAACGTTTTGTATGAGGACTTAGGACAAGAAGGCTTTTTTCAGACATTATTCATCCAATATAGTAAGTATCTAGAATATTAATTTGTGATGCTCTTACAGTATGTGTAAGGAAAGTTTTGCTTCTTATTATGTTCAATTAAGATTTTTCAGAAGACAAAAGAGGCAACTAATATAACCTACCTTATCACCTAATTCAATTAAAAAAATATTAATTCAACTTGTAAAACATTTTCATGACAATCTTAGCCTTTTATGATTTCAATAGCGTCTCTTAACATCATCTTCATATGATTGTCTAGTTGACTTTTTACTAGTGGATGCCACGAGCAACGAGCAATGAAAATTTCATTGATTTTTCAAAACAACAAGTTTAAATATCATTTTCTTGTTAGTAATTTTCTTCAAAAATGTAAAAGAGAAATTATGTTTGATAACGCTGTTTAAACTGAAGTATTGTTTAAAATTAAATTTTCATGAGAAATGGCATAATTTTGTTTACACTCATGTAGAGATTTAGCCTACAATTTGGTTGCGGCTTCATGTAGCAAATTCTTAAGAAGGCAATTCACTTCATCTGCAACAATTCAGTAACTGCTGAGGGACAAAGATAAATACTAAGTTACATGAATATAGGAGTTGGATATCAGCATAATCATCAATAATATATTACAGTATTGATATTATACAATATTACAGTATAATTATTTCGATTTCATCAACTGTAATTTATGATAAAATATCTAGTTTATTTATTATTGCGATCCCAGTTTTAAGCTTTCTGTTTTAACACGTGTTGAAAATTTGTGGAGAAACTTCTCTGTCAGCATTTAGTGATATCATGGGAGCGATCAAACCGATTGCATCACTGCCAAAAAAATGATGATGGCAATGGCGTGCAGTTGGAGCTTAAATTTGGTCGGACACGCGATCAAGAACTGTCATGACAGAACATTCGCCTTTGTCGGATCAAATCCAACTTGCTATTCGATAAATCACAACACTCAATTCTATTTGTTATAAATTAAATGTTGCCTGAACTATTGCAGACTTCTGAAATGGTGAAATGTTTTCTGTGGGTGTGCTGGGAGCGTAATATTGTGATTTTTGGAGAAACAAGTTTTGGATGTAGAAGCTATAGTCTATAATTTTGATGAAAATACTGAATTCAATTTAATCATTGGCTCAATAGGAAATTTTCAAAACAATATCAAGTTTTTTTGATCTGCTCCAACTAGCTAGCAGCAGCTATCCATTGATTAAAAGTTTCCCTAAAAATATTATGTTAAATATAGAAAATACACAGTAGCCTACTCCGGGTAAGGAATGAATGCCTATAGAACCTCGAATATAATTACGATTCTTCCTGGTTGTCTCTGAATATTGATCATTTTCTAATGAGACCCACTATACTCACTATAGCCGACAGTTTTGCACTTTCTGATACTAAATGCTCAATTATTGAATTTTCATAGGTAGAATGGTATAGGTGACCGCGATGATGAGTTTCAGCTTCTACAGGTTTTGAAGTGCATTAGCAACCAAGATCCAAGATCAAACTGATATTATATGAGCATATACAATGAGTATATGAGCACATGAGCAGCATTAATATCCTGTCAGAGACGCTTTTAATTTTTACTATGATAATAAGTTTCATAACACTTATCGTGAGCCAGCCAGGTCACACGATATTATTATTATTATAACACTTTTTGAAACAAGTGTTTCAAAAACACTTTTAATTTCAATAATCCACAACATTTTCAATCATTGAGTACTGCATTTGCTCTTCCCATTATTATATTATGCAAGAATATTTGTTCATCCCTGTTGCGCTCTCTAGTCAGGACCGGCATATTTATTAATTGATTATTCAACTGAAGCTTTACTCTCACATCTTCAAATAATATTTTCGACAGGGGCCTGAGAAGGTTCGCTCACTATTTCCGGCACAGACAAAGTTGTTGGGGACACGAAATGGTCTGAAAATGTTGAAAACATTTGAAATAATGGCGTCATTTGTCTTGAGGAACAACCGCGAGGTGAAAGCTTTGTTGGCCGCAATCTCGTCTGTGGTTCGCAGGTTTATGGATTTCTTTATCTTTTGACGGAGGCTTAGTTTGTAGAAAAGACTGGGACGTCGAGGAGAGTGCTAGCAAGAGCTTCCCTTCAAATAAAAACTCTTGAAAAGAAAAAGGAGTAAGGGAAGGAAAAAGGAAGGAAAGGTGAAGAAGAAAGAGGTCATTTATTTTGTGCGTTCATTTTGAGCACAGGACGGCTTTCATAGTTAAGCACTTGTTCTCCCTGTTCTGATTTTTAGAAGCAGATCTCAGTTGTTCGTGATTAATTCATGATCAAAATGAATAGTGGATAAACGGAGACATTTTTTCCAACTCTTAACTAGTCTTGGGTATTTTTGAGCAACACCTACATTCTAAGATCATAACTGACACCGTATTTCTATCGAAATTATGAGTTTTATTCACTTATACTGGAGGTGGCAAGTTGACGAAGCTTCTCTTTACACGTGAAATGCATACATCCAGTATAAGTGAATAGAAATCATAATTTAAATAGAAATACAGTTACAATATTGATAACAGATTGTTCATCAAGTATTCGTCATGTACTTCTCTCCAGAAGTACAGAACTTTTGCTGCATTCCACTACGAACAATCTGTATTATTATCTAATAATGAGATATAGTAGGGGTGTGTTTGTGTGAGTATTTTTTTATCACGCATTTCACTAAAACGGCAATGATTTGGAGTACTAAATTTGGCACATTCCTTTCCTTTAAATTTGATTCAGTGCACCTCGAAGCCTGATTTTTTATTTTCCCTTCAGTCTTTTCAAAATGAATATTCAAATTTTACTTATGGGCACTATCACTGTTTCAAAATGCGTTCAGATGAAGGGAGGTCATAGAACACCTGAAACATGATATAAATTATTCATATGTATGGATAACCACAACAATAATGATATAAATGCTGTATATGGTATTGTTATCTGGTTCCTACCAGGAAAGAAAACCTCCAAACTGGATTCCCGTGCATGACCGGGTAAATGCTAGTTGCTAATATATAGAATAACATTATATTTTCGAAACCGATATTTCATTGTTTCCTTGTTTCCTATGCCTTCATTCTTTTCATCCTCATCTGTTATTTCAGGAATCAAATTTCCAAGTATTGGAAAGTTTTTTTTTTAGGAGCGAGGGTATACACCCGACTTCTAGTAATAGAAATGTTAAATTTTGTCATTAAAAAAATAAATTCTTATTGGAGTCTTTTCAGACCATAGCGATATCATTATGAAGCCCCTATGAATTATCTCTCCATGTATGCGTAGAAAAGCAAATGAGCGGATTTGAGCTCTGTACGCGAGAGCAGACAACCCTAATGCATCAAATAGTGCAATAACTCTTTCAGCTCTCTCCAGCCTCCTTATAGGTTGATACATTTTGCTGATGATTTATTCCCCATGAGTCTGAGACATGTGCGTGAGTAATATAATAAGAAAATGACTGGCTGGAATTACAATCGAACCCACAACAGCCGGAGTGGCAATAAGGTTGATTGTTGTGTATATGAGAATGATCGTAGTAGCATTTTGAATATTTTTAGACTGACCTGGATTGCGAGTTTCAAGTGGAATGCTAGAATTGGTATTGATATTGAAACAATCTGTTTGAATTTGAGCCTTTTACTGCTCATTCAAAATAGACAAAAATAATTTCTCAATAGAATAAAAAATTTTCTCAAGCACGTTGTCCTTCGACCTACTTTACGATAGACTTTCACTCTTGAAAATACCCCAGGAATAAAAAGAGGGAAATCTCATTTCCAAAGAATGGAGTTGAAATGGGGTGGGTCCTTGTTGCATCAATCTTTGCCTCCCTCCGCCCCCAACAGCCTCCGATTTCGACCGCCCACCACTCCCTCCAAAAACCAAGAAACCGGTAAGAGACTCCTATAAGTTAACCTCCGTTCCCCACTCTGTCCATCCGTATCCGTTTTCTGCGATTTTTATTTCCTGCTCGGCTTGGCGAATTTTATTCATGGAAACCTCTTTTCAGAGTGCTATCGGTAGCCGTGAAGCATTATGCTCTGTGTACACCGGAGGAAAATCTTTTTATAGCAAAAATCTTGTGGCTTTTCGTTGCCTTTCAAAGAGGAATAAGTGCGGTGCCGGTGATGCTCGATCTATTGATATTGATACCTGTGACATCACTAGGAACAAAATGGAGGAGTTGGAGCGGGAACACCACGAATAAATCGAATAAACTTGAATTTCCTGTTTTCAAAGATGTACCTTCTTGTCAAAATTCCAGTGAATTTTGTTTTCTGTCTCCTGACGTTTCAGAAAATAAAGAACCTAGTAATAACTGGATCAACTAAAGACGTGGGTTTGACAATGCCCCATTTTACACAGTTCTATTAAATCTCCCCTACAAACTCATCAATTTGTAAAAAGTTACACATGTTCGATTAGTTATACGTTATATTATATGTTAGATTATTATGTGTTAAATATTATATGTTATATTATACGTTAGATTAGTTGTACGAAAATACATCAGCTACACGTTTTATAATGATTATAAAAATAATATATTTTGAACGGAACATCCAAATTCATCCCAAGAAAATTGAATATTGAATAAATTGGAATAAATTTGATAAATAATGAAATGAATTGAAGACTTGTCATGTTTCATTTGCATCAAGTCTCCCAAAGAAGCTTTATTAATGTCGTAATGCAATTAACAAGTATGCTTCATTAATCGTTGCAACCAAGCTTTAGTCTCTTTCCAATTATAAATTTGTACTTTGCACCTAATTTATTTTGTGTTCTCCATACTGAACCAGCATTCAGCTCAAACCCATCACCTCCTCGATTCTCAAGGCTACTCAATAAACACACTTAGCCTTGGAAGTTTATAGGTCAATGACGTAAAATTACAATACGCCTATTACCTATCGAAATATTATAATGTACAGTGCATTCAGTTGGCAAGGCCAAAATTGTTCACCATGAAAAGTAATTCATGTGTAATTCGAAAATGGAAATAGAGCCCAAAAATAACAATAATCTTTTTCTTGATCTTTGTATAAAAGTCAGGTTCGTATTGCAAGCTATAATTATTATTAAAGTATTATTGGGAAATTTAAAAAAATTCTACTCATACTGCGCATAGAGATTTTGTGACCGTGATGAGGGAAAAAAGAATGAGAGGAAGGATGAGGGATAGACTCCTCAATCATTTCGAGGACGCAAGAAGATTCGCCGGAAGCTTTGTAAATCACTACCGGTGGGCTATCGTTTCAAGGGGGGGATGGTAGGTGCTGTCAAGAGAGAGAAAGAGTGTGTGTGAGAGAGTTTCGGTCAGAGAGAGAGAGAGAGAAAGAATGAGTGAGTGAGTAGTCGTGAGGAAAGAGTGAATGTGAGAGGATGAAGGAGTGAGGGAGTCATGAACGTGAAACTCGCCCACGGCCTGAGAAACGAGATGGAGGGAACAGATTAGCTTAATAGGTTCGGCATCTGAACAGACGGGCTGCCATATTATTTAGATAAAACTAGTTTTTCGGCGTCAGATTAAAGGAAGTCTCGTTGATTCGTCCTTTTATTTTGAGTGTAGTGAGGAAAATTGCACACACACAATCTCAGAAATCATCGGCCTATTCTCTCTGGCGCTTTCCGATTTTTCCCAGTGCAGAGTAAGATAGGACAGCCAAAAGAGAAGAAGAAATATGTAGTTCCAATGAAGTAATGAGAAGGCGCCGGTTTGTGATACACTCTCGGCGGGCCTAAATGAGAAGAAGCGAGGAGAAGAGGCGAGAAAAAGATGAAGAAACGAGAAAAGAAGAGAAAAAGAGATGGTAGAGTATGGGGGAACAACTGTGTCGTAAATAACGAGCACACTTCAATTCCAGATCGTAATACTATGTCATGGCCCTCTCAATCCAGCCGATATAGCTTCCGGCCAGAAAACAATCTCAAGCTACTCTATACAATATAGCCTGCAGTATTTATTTGTAGTGTTTCGAAGGGATTGTAGTTGGAGGAAAAAACCCTTGAGAACTTGCGTTCCTCAAACGTGTTCTTCAGATTTTTATTGGAAAATTGTATTCATGTGGATTGATTGTTACAATTTGTCATTAATTTATTGCACATTTAATATTCTTACTGAATGTTCAAGTTCAATAAAGATATTCTGTAATAATTTGTGGAATTTTTAGAAAATACTATTAAAACTGTTTGAAGCCTTAGTATCTGGTTGAATCGGTCACACACCCCACTAGTATAAACATTTATGTGAAGGGTGTAGCCGTGTAGACAGACAAAATACTAAATATAAATGCAGATAATAAAGATAATAAGATAAAGATAAAATACTGTAGCGAATGTGAAATTGGAGAGAATAGAAAGAAAGAGGAGGCAATGGTTCTCGGTGTTATTTGCTATGTAAATGTTTACTTTTAAGCCATTAATTACTCTGCTTTTGACACGTTTATGGTTTTCACTTGGTAATTAGTAGAATGTTCTAGTTGTTTGATTAGAAATTAATGGAGTCTTATCGAATATTGTGGAAAGTTCCAGTTTCCTTGATTTATTTATTTAGAAGTTGACAGAAAATTCGAGAGATATCTCAATTATGAAATTTTATATAAATAGAGGAAGTATCTTGTAAATGAGTTCAGTTGTCTTTGAAAATTCGTCGTGATAAACAAATTGTGTCAGTTCTTTATTGTGTCTTTATATAGTGATAATTCTTTCTCAGTGACTATAGAGATAATTCTTTTTCCTGTCTAATTCATACCAGTGAGCTGCTAAATAGTTTTTATTTTACGGACTAGTGCTACGTATAAGTTAATTGTTCTTTTTCGACGTTTCCTTTTGAATATTATTGGACAGTTTATTGTACAGTTATTATTTAATATTAGGCCTTTTGATATTTAGTGATTGATTTTTGTACAGAATATTGAAAACTCATTATCAGTTGAACAATATCGTGTTATCTGTTTTTAATTGCTTTTTTTCTGTAAGACATTACTGAACAGTGAGTGTTGTGATTATTTGTGTAAATAAAGTGCGAGTGATAAATTTAAGTGTTGTCAGCGTTATTTTAGACATAAAACCCGTAACAATACTATAACAAATTATTAATGATGCAATATTTTTCTATGGCCGACCCGGATTACGCCCATTCCCGTTGACTCTTTTGTAGTTATTAGTTTTGTCTGTGGATATAATTTCTGAAAGCAGCTTCTCGCCTATAATAATGCGTACCAATAATGTACAGGGAACGTAAATGACATGTATTTATAGTGAACGAACTTTTGAGTTCGTTCTAGAAAACACAATCTGGTCAACTGCCTGCAGCGTACCGCTCCTCTGTACAAACAACAGATCTGATGATAGCAGTAAACTGTGCTAAAATTATTAAGCGAGAAATTTTAGCTTCCCAGTATTTTTTTTCGGAGGATAAATCACACACAGGTCTGAGACCTGTGCGTGGGTAATGAATTGGATGATGGTGATTGATGAGTTGGACCTACAGTTTTAGGTGGGTTCCGAACCACCGGGAAGTGATTTTACAGCAGAGAACAGAGTCTTTTTTGCTGGCCAATCCAATCGGTCACCGTTACAAAGATGACCCAGTAGTTTCGTAGCTTATCTCTGATTGAACAGATACCTGCTACGTCACTCGGCTATCACTTCACATAAAAAATGTATTTAAAAAAGTATTAGAAGCGTTGTTGATCCATATTCTCTGATAACCATAAATTTTTTTTAAATTGAGAATTCTATTTCTTTTAGGTACGGTATACAAGAAATTATTTTTAGGAATCCAAGCGGTGTTTTTTCGTCATTGGAGGAAATGAAATTTGTAACTCACTTCCCAGAGACAGTATTGTCTTAATTAGACAGTATTATGATCTTGAAGATCCATCTTGTTTCCACTAATATATAAATTATTATGTTTTTATTAAATAGTGTAGCTAGGAGAGTTCCTCTATTCCTGTGTTTTTTCTCTATATTTCATTCTATAACTTTATTTCCAGTCATCTGCTTCTCTAAATCTATTCCACCGACTTTATACATTTTTTAAATTTCTTTCAATGTGAAAAAATGAAGTTTGTTATTCATAGCCATTATTTTACTCTCACGTTTGTCATTTCCATGGTGGCTACAAATATCCACCAATAGCTGCAAATAATTTAAAATACTTACATTTGAGTTATTTAAAGATCCTGAAATGTTTTTTTCGGGAATGAAATAAATCTTTATTAGGTTAAGACTATTAAGTCACGATTGAAAATTTTGAGGTAATCCTGCCTAGCTTAACTTGAGCTTAACCTATCTTAACTTTGCAGCCAACTGCATGGAGCCTACAGGTTGATGACCTCCTTCGCAAGTTTTTATTTAAAGTTTGATTTTTGTCTGCTGCTCAATAGCTGATCAAATTTTTCAAATTGAGGTTCGCTCAAGACTATTACAGAGCACTCTACAAATCTTGTACTGTTCTCATAGCTGATTCACGTGCATTTCAGGAGGAGGAAAATAAACTTTTTCAAACCCTCAAATCTCAAATCTGTTGGTCTGTTTTTCGAAAGCTGACTCAAAATCTAAATCGTACTGAGATCAACTCATTGAATGAATACCATTGAAATGTCTATCCGGAGATGTATGAAATTGTAATCCATTTATGGTATCATCAATGTGATATAAAGAAGTTACTCTATTGGAAGAAATGAGAAATGAATACCATTGAAATGTCTATCCGGAGATGTATGAAATTGTAATCCATTTATGGTATCATCAATGTGATATAAAGAAGTTACTCTATTGGAAGAAATGAGAAATGAAGAGATTAAATTGAAAAGAAAGAATCAAGATTGATTCCGATTACATTCTTCATTTTTTAAATAAAAAGACAATTTAAACTCTGCTTTACTCTCCACTTCCAACTTCGAAACTCGCTAACACTGATTGAACAAAGCAATCAAGAGAAATAAAAGGAGTCAACAAATTTCAGAATCGTGGAAATGCAGTGTTCTCATTAAAATCTTTACGAGGAATGGAATAGAATCCTTCCCAAAGTCGAATAATCTCACAGTATTCAGCGTCTCTCTGAAGCAATTTGCTGAGAAGTTCTATTCATCTCTGTTTCTCCTTATTACATTGAGGTATTGATGAACAGTTTGAATGGAATTATTGTTCTCAGATTAGATTAAACATCATTCATGTGTATGATCTTAGTATTCCATTTATTTAAACGTTCAATTTCTAGTCCAATATGTTTCAAAAAGTGCTCATAAATGTATTATTCGTGAATGTTTATTCCCTCTCGTCACACAGCAAACTTATAAAAAAAAAAAAAATTAATCTCGTTACATAAAAATAGTAAAAAAATGAAAGTGTACAAAACAGAAAAGAACTACAGTTTACGAAGTGGAAATTTCACACGCCACAAGAGAATCGGTATTCTGATTAGACACATCTTTCCAAGTTCCAAGCGTTCTTCTTGCAGCGGCAAGCTGAATTGAATTTTTCTAATAAGTTTCTTGGCTGTTCTCTTCCTCAGCTGAGGCCATATCAATTTCGTAGCCACTTATTCAACCTGTTTACTGGTGTTAAGAGGGGTGGAGAGATGATCCTTTTACTTTTATATAGGGGAATGCTATTTACGACGGTTTTAATGTTCACGGAGAAGTCACTACGCGCACTCACGCACACTCACCTACCTATATTGTATATGGTGGTCCAAATCGTGAGTAGTGGTAGAATATGCGGGACCACCTTCCCCAGTTTCTTTCATCTTCCCGAGTGTGTTTACACTTAATATAAGTAACGAGAGCCAAAATAAACATTTCTGTCTTGGTTTAGACTGAGTTTCGTTTATTCGGTTGGCTTTCACATGCACTTCTACAAACCATTTCGTCTCTTTTGAGACCTCCCGACCAATATCACTGTAAAGCCGATCGTAACATGCTGTTCGAAAAGATTTTGTAGTTTGAATGTTTTCTGAATCATGAAATGTTTGTATGTTTGGAGAACACTGTTAAAAGTGTTTATTGCATAGCAATAACTACATTAGTAAGCTGTTCTCCAACATTTACAGAACACTGCACTATCTAGTATCTACCAGTGGAGTGATTCAGTTTGTAGGATCACGTAACAAATAAAACAAGCTGGGTAGAACAATATAAATTATTCAAGCTTCAAACCGTCTAAAAATTATTTAAATACCTTAATTTGATATGATTATTCATTATTCTGCACGATAGGTACTTGCTGAAGGACTTGACAGGCCATATAGGATTAGATTAGATTACTTTATTCAAGTAAGTTTACAAATTTCGCATAATATGATAGGTAAAACAAAATTTATAATTTCACGATAGGTACTTGCTGAAGGACTTGACAGCCCATATAGGATTAGATTAGATTACTTTATTCAAGTAAGTTTACAAATTTCGCATAATATGAGTAGGTAAAACAAAATTTTCAACATCCCATAGAAACTGTGGTAGACTAGATTATGATTTTTATAGTGCTAGGAATTATGTACAATGATGTTTGTATGTTATTAATGATATAAGCTCTGTTGGTGACAATCTAAGTGATGCAATTACATGAAAAAAGTTTGGACAAAGATTCGTCCATTCTTGACACAACCATGACGGGAGGTAACAAATCTCCATGTTCTTTTTTGTAGGTAGTTTTCTTTTTTATTTGAATTCAAAACACATTTGTTTTTGATAGTAATTTTGAATTAATTGGCAATAAAATATTAATTTATTCATTCTAAAGCGATTTCATTAAGCATTATAATAATCTCTGAATGAAATTTGGGAAGTAGTCTACCTAACTTGCTAAACCAAATCTTGCAGTAGCCTCCTTAGCTTGTATCTTTTATCTCTGACCAAAATTTTCAGTCCGTTCACTTCTAGTCTTTCTTATATCACTGACTATAGAATAGTATTTTTTTTGCTTTCGTGTTCTCTCTACAGAATGTTCCTCTTTCAAAGTGAGCCCATCCTTCTTCGTAACAAAATGCAGTCACTCAAATAGAAATTAAATTTGATAAATGTTGAAGAAACTGATAAATTTATGTTGAGGCCTATAAGCATAGCTTATTATTTCCAATACGTTCGTCCAATCTTTGAACTTCATCAGTTTTTGAGAGAGATTTATTTTGTAAATGTTGGAGATTTATGGCATCTTTAATCTTTTTGGACGTTTTGTGGGTGTAAGTTGATTGGCTAAGATTAAGAAGTCGTAAAACAAAAATTGAGAATTTTATTCTCTTAATAGAAATAACAGCAAAACAACGTCCATGTAGACAATAAAACGAACTAAGCCATAAATTTTATGTTGGAGATCTTTGGAGCTCTTATGAATCCGCGATTATTTGTAGCTTATGTCTGTGGGCGAACTTTCCGTCTTCAATAAAATCTACGATGTTGGAGTTAGAAAAGAGCTCGAGTACAAAATAGATTATGAATTGTAATTCAGATTTTAAAAGCTTTACCAACCAATCCCTATTTAACTTGAATATGTCTTGAAAATCTATATGTCAGACCTTCAACCTTTTATTATGACAGATGTTCTGTGCCATTTTAATAGTTTCAATTATAGTTCCTTTGAACCAACCCCAGATTTTCCTGTTTTGTTTCTGGTTTCCCCAAGTTTTTTTTTGTGAAAAAAAGCTTTAGGCTACCTAATCTACTTAATTCGTCGATTAAAACTCAAAGCGATGATACGTCATAGGTTGTAAATAAAAAAAAATTGTGCTGCATCAGGTGCGTACCCAGGGTTATTGCTTTGAGGTAACTGATTTGTGGGTGGGGGCTGGGAGAACTATGGCCTACGTTACTCATTAGCTGTACTACACTTGTTTCTATTCATACAAATCTCATTCTCTATTTTTTATCCTTATACATATTATTATTGTAGTAAATAATAATATCGTGTGACCTGGCTGGCTCAGGTCTGGTGTCAGAGTTATCAGGTCGCACCTGAATAAGTTCAGGGCCTCTGACGTGACTTAACGACTGTTTTTTGGGCAGCCGGGACAGACAGCTTAACGTGTCCTCCGAAACACGGGAGTGGCCCGAGGTAAAAACTTTCGGTCAGAACTGGGATCGACCCCGGGACCTTTGGGCTAGCAAACCAGCACTTAACCCACTCTGCTACGGCCACTCCGGAAAACCTTCAATAACTACCATAGTTATTCCTAGGTTATCTTGTGTTTGAGGGACCGAACCCTTGAGCCCTCTTGGGTACGCCTGCTTATTGGTTTCATTGTCTGAAATACTTACATACTTCCATTATATTGGATATTAACGTATTCTAAATACTGCTGGTGTAGGATTTCATATTTGTAACTACCTCCTCATGATCAGTTTACCTTGTCCAACTTTCGGAACCAAACGATTAAATTATAAATAAAATGACTAAATAAATTTATCATCATTCTGAAATTTGAAAAGATGCCGTGCTCAAAGGCATTGGTTTAATCCTGAACAATGTTTTACTTTTTATATACTTATTATGATGAGTTATTAGCCGTCAGTAGGTTTTTTAGTCGGTTTTGACATTTTTCTATATTATTATTATTTATTGGTCTAGAAACCCTCAAACAATAGCTTTAGAAGTATTCATCGAGATAAAAAAAAAACAGATAAGTAATGGCTCGACGAGAGCTCCGGGCTGTACAAGTCTGAGATAGACATCATCTGCTCCAAAATTACATTTCCCTTCATCATTATAAGCAATTTATTTCAGCTGCACCGGTTTCAACATAAACATATAATAAGAATGATTTGACCATACACCAATAAACGGCATCTTGCACGTCCTCTGGATCTTAAATTATCGTTCACAATTTAGGCAAATTTATTCAGAGTTGATTGCGTTGACAAGCGAAAGAATTTTAGTGGTGCAATAAATGTTTTGATTAAAAAAAATATTAGCAATTTAAATGTGCTTACACCAGAAGGTGCCAATTAATTATATGGAAATTGGTGTCCTACTGAAGTCTAATTGGAGTATTCATAGGTTTAACTCAATAAAACTATCCTATGGCTATGATTTTAAAGGTTTGTTTTCCTTTTATATTAAATAGAAATGGAAATTGGCAAACGACAGAATTAATGGGTGAATGGAAATTGAAATTTATACGCAATGAAACTCAACAATAATAGAAAAGTTGACCGTTAATAAGAAGAGAGATGTTTTATGCATTTCAATGCATACTTGAATGCACGGTTGGAGCAAGGGAAATGGAACAAAGTTTTTTTTACTTCTGCTCAAGGCTAAAAATAATATCAACCCAGATTCTCAATCACTAGTTTTTTGCTATAAAATAGGCTGCAATGTGACTTGAGTATTTTTTCAACAATACCTAAGGCCTATTAAAAGTTCACTGATTACAGACGTTCAGTCGATATTGATTGGATGATTGAGTGAAACAAGAAATCAGCAGATAGACCTAGATTGTCTTATCTGTATTGCATTCGGGCTACTGACAACTAATTCTATGATTCAGACTGAATTAAGAAGTTGCCAAATACTATAGGAAAGCCTTGTTATGGAATTATAAAGTATAATTGAAATTTTATAACTTGTTAATTATTTCCGTAAAATAATAAATACTGTACCTATG
Source organism: Conomelus anceps (assembly GCA_948455865.1). Lineage (NCBI taxonomy): Eukaryota > Metazoa > Arthropoda > Insecta > Hemiptera > Delphacidae > Conomelus > Conomelus anceps. The sequence goes on from OX418218.1 coordinate 71,942,086, forward strand.
ATTCTACGGAATTTGGAATAGTTAATGTAAAATAATAATGTATAATAGTTAATACAGTAAAACCTGTCTAAGACGGACCCCTTGTAAGACGGAAACCTGCTGAAATGGAATGTTCCATCCGGTCCCTAGGGGTACGCGCATGTTGTGGAGGTGTAGGTGAAGGTGTAGGTGAAGGTGTAGCTCGCCATCACCGCTAGGTAAAACTAGGAATATAAGTAGACTACCAAAAAATTCGATAACTTAAAGAAGAGTCTTCGCGATTCTTTCAATAAAACCTAGATTGCTTTCTCTCTTTCACCTATGAACCAAGCAAGGTAAAACTTTCAAAATTTATTACGGTGTGCACAAACTGACACACGCGAACGAGCTTGCACACACCCAAAATCCACCTGCCCGCGTGCCATGGCGGGAGGTCCTCTACTCGCGCGTTCGCTAGAGCTACAGCTATTTATTATTGTGGCCTGTATTTGCTCGCACAAACTTTCCCACACCCACATATTTGTGTGGTTAACACTTCACTCACTGGCAGTTGAGGGTTTAGGTAGGAATTTCGAGCCTTTTGTGTGCGGAGTGCGTGTGCTAATCGCCAGGAATGGATTCGTGGCAGCACTGCGGCTCTGTCTGTCTTCTGTCTTCTTGCACCGCACTGCACTGGTGCCGACCGCCCGCCCGTCCGGAACGACTGTTTACGACCGACGATTAATTGCCGTATAACTGGCCGACAAATAAATCACTAAAAATCACAGGTTCAGCTCTGACCGTGCAATACATCATCCTGAATAAGCATTTACTCCACCTCCACCCCTTCCATCCTCCTCACACGCCCAGTACACCACTCCTTTACAAACCTAAGCACACGTTTATTTGTTGCTCATCTTCAATTCTCGCTTCTTCGAAAGCTAATGGTGGGTGCTACAGTGTTGCACGCTTGTGAAAATGTTGATACAACAACCATCAAAAACCAACAACTATCATCTATATGTATAGCTGTTGTTCAGCTGCTTGTGTATAATTTTAGATTGCATAGTGTTTCTAATTGATTTTCCCCCGGTCAATACAATACCCGGTCTAAATCGTAGTGAAACTTATGGGAGGGGCTGCACACAATGGTGTTTAAATTGAATTTAACTCAGCTTGAAGTACCTGCTGGATAAACGTGACCAATAAGTTGCCGAAAAATAAGTATCACGTCACCCGATTGCAACATAGAAGAAGACTAAGACTATGAAATTCTACGGGAATGATGATGAAGGAACCATCAGTAGAAAAAGAGAGAAGTTTAAAAGAAGAAAATGGTGAAGAAGAAGGCTGGATGATGGAGTTTGGAGGCTAGTATGGTGGAGGAGGTGGAGGTGAAGGAGCACAAGGAAGAATAAGAAGAAGAAGTTGGAAAAATTGGGAGTGATACAGATGAGAATTGACCACTAAACTCAGTTTTCTTTGTATTCTTAATAATTATTTTGTTAATTGGTTAATTGATTTTATTATGTTGATGATATCAAAGAAACAAAATCAGATTAAGAACACAGTTTAAGGACAGTTTTTTTTCTAGCCTAAATTATACAATGAATTAATAATTATTGGATAAAATAATATTTTATATTATTAATAATTTAAGATGCCTTTGAAGCTAAATTAGAGTTATGAAAGGTGCATGATAATTGGTCATAAATAGACATATTCAGCCAGGTTTTAACTTAATCACTGAATTGATCATGATCAAATAAATAAAACTTTCATATTGAAGTCAAGATTATTTAATAATTTAAGTAGTAGTATAGTTCATAAAAAGTTTATACTCACTTGGAATTCGATCAATGAATTTTATTTTGGAAACTTTCACTTTGTAGGTTAGTCGACATGAGTTTGATATTAATTTGACACAATTCACATTCAATTATTGAACTGGTGTTTTTTCACTCCACTAGTGTTGATAAAATGCAATTTGAAACACATTTCAAAAATTTGAGCATTATAAATAATACATATTTGAAGCTCAAATGTCAACGTTGTTTTCTTATCATTTCTTATCATCTCTAAACTGGCAAAATTTAGACAGCCGAAATTTTTTTAAATTAATCTTAGATAATATAAAAATGTAAAATAATCGCTCAAATTCAGTAATAACATACTTTTTTATTATATTAAAAAAAAAGGAATGGAACTAAAAATTAAATTAATTGGTTAGTTTTATTTTGGTTTAAAATTTTAATATAAGTTTTATTTCATTTTTTTTTATTCGAAATTTCATACATCATATGGTCCACAAGTCAAAGGTGACTCACTCTAATGATGTTCTATCTCTCTCTTTCCTTATTACTTCCTGGATTTTATACGAGGTTTCCGTTTTTTCAATACTTGCTACCTGGACCTGGAGCCGAGAGGATCTGCAAGAAAACTAATTCATTAAGTCCATTTTAATTCATTATACTAAAAGTTTCAAAGTTTCTATTTCAGTTAAATGTATGCTCTTGCTGCAATTTGACTTGGACGTCTTATTTAAAAAAATTGTAGAAGTGAATAAACAGAACCATTTATTAAAAAAGGAGGGCGACTAACCAGAGAATCACTAACCACTCTTTCCAATATACTGTGAGTTTTCTTGAATTTATTTAGTATGGCCATACTCTTGTGATTGAGTGCGCCAAAATATATACTGTAATAGGATAAATGTACCACAAACCAAAATCGGAAGTAAAATCTTTAGTTGTAAATTTGGCTATTCCAACACGGGACACAACCATACCCTCCTCGTGAGGATTTTGAAAATTTTGAACTTTAAAAATCAAACTGGAAATAGATTATTGAAAAAATGGTATTATTAGGAAGAGAATATTGAATCGTCAGTCTGTCGTAAAATTATCTATTGCCATACTTTTGCTTTTAATAAACCTGCACAGATCTCCTAATTACTTGTGTTTCTATTTGAGTCACTTTATTTGACAAATACACTTTTGTGGTTTTAAGCAGGTCAAAGAAACAGATGACAATCGATTGGCACTGATTGGCGAATATCGTCATGGACTTCTGAAACTAGCAGTAAATTTGAAGAGGTTCAGGGCATCTTTGTCACCCCTTTTTGTGGCTTTGGAAGAGCTAGGTTGACGCATGGGCGCGGCCCACAAAAGTACCTAATCTCCGGAGCAATTAGAGTGGATTTTTTTTCAGAAAATCTTTTAACATCTCATCGTCTACCACCCACAAAAGAAAATATAACAATCAATGGCTCATTTATTTTATTGATAATACCTGTGAGTTTTTCATATCTGTCTGTGAGAGATCATATCTAAAGAAATGATCTCATTTTAGTATGACTCTTGATTTTGAGGTATCCAGTCAATTCTTTAAAAAACCTGCTTTGACACCAAAAACTCGTTATTTTGTCACACTTTGGCGATGTTTTGATGAAAGGAAACAAGATCTTAGAATCATGTTACCCTCAATGACAAATTATTTTAGCTCTGCGTCGGCATCTTCAACGTTGATAATGATATCGTAATTGGATAAGTTGATATTTATTCGAAATGCCTTTGTGAGGCGCTGAAACGGTTACCGTGGCGCGAGTTGTCTCATTAAAATACAAACGATGATTCAAAAGTGAAATACGGCCGTCACCTGCTAATTACTGGTTCGGCATGTCTCCATGATAATCATCAGACATCACAATTAGGTGCTTTGAAGCATGTTTCAGATCGTAGATAGAGGAATGAATGAGTGCTCGTTCTTTTGGTTGAGTTTGAAATCGTTTTGCACGACTCTGCTATCTAAATCTATCAACTTGTCACCGAGAGAAATTGAGCATAGAGTCTTAATGATGCTTGATAGGTCCACGTGGATTGCTACTTGTCATTATGAACTTCCTGTACTTTTATTACATTTCACTCTCATTTTGAATTGCAGCCTACTTGAAAATGATTGTGTGAGTGATAAGAGATTGAGAGAGCATTGGAATACGTAGTCCTATGCCCAACACTAAGTGAAATAAGTGCAATTATTATACAGTAAGTACAAACATGTGAAACATGCTTACAAAATTATGTTCAGAGTATCTGCAGTAGCGTCACCCTCACGTTTAGATATCGTGACGTTATGTAAAAACTAACGGAAACGCAGTTCAAGTGTAAAAATTTGGACAAATAGGCTAAATTATTCGTATATCATTGATATAATGTCATGTACTGCACTACACGTTGCATCTGAAGAACGGAATTGTGTTGGCTTCCTTTTTTCCCTTCTGCTATCTCCTATCTGTTGTAGTCAGAGAGAATAGAATAGTAATTCTCTCTGGTTGTAGTTGAGGTGGTTTACAGTTACGCTTTCGATATAATTGTCACTGTCAAGGTCACGCCCTCGTTCCATTCATATTTCATAAAACGTCAACTGTACGTACATTTCCAGTGACAAAATTAAAACAAATTATTATTATTGTAATATTTCTCGAGAACAATATATGCCAACTGAAATACCTGTGTGTAGATGAGTAGACTCATTTCCTTGCAGTCATCAATGTCTAGGCAGGAATTATTTATGCAGTTATTTTTTTAATGGTGGGAGTATTCATGTTTTTCATTGCGACCCATTTTACCTTCTAGAGTATAATAATTAATAGTTTTAATTTTTTACATAACTTTATAATCGAAATAAATTAATGAATTGCCATTGAAAGAAGGTGACTGCTTGGTTTCGCACTTGAGTTTCAGTTTTTCGTAGATTTTTTGTGTGTTTTCCTTTGATTGAATCCTTTTATTGAGATTCTATTCAACTCCATTTTGATTCCATTCACCTCTATTTCTTATTATGGAGGCTAGTGACTAAGTTTTCAATAGCTTTTTTTCAACCGAAATTTCATTCATTTCTAATTCATCTTCTCTAGTTGAATTGAGCTATTGATAAGTTGAGTTATCTCACTGTAACTAGGTCAACTTTTAGGAGAAACTATTTTGAAAGAGATTTTGACAGAGCTCATATACTAATTGGAAATCTGGTTTTTCTTTAATCATAATTACAACATAGGTGAAAAAAATTAATCAATATTATCAAATTACAGGCTTGTATGGAGTTTTATGCTAGATCTTAATTTCACCTCAAAACATTTCTTGAGTAAAATATGTTTTATATCAAACAAATCTTCCTGTTCTATCATTCTCCTTATGTGTGTTGAATGATCAGCCTCCACTGTACTTCGGTCTGAGGATAAATTACATGTAATTCTGCATAATCAATAAATCAATCAAAAGTCATTTATAGGTGAATCACATCTGAAGTGAATACGATACTGTCGTATAGCTGCCTAACAAAATCGCATTCATTTCTAATCCAACGAGTTCCTGATTCGATATAAACAAACATTTGCCCAACCTGAAAGAAGGTGTTAAAAGGTATCGCATTTACACATCAGTGCAACTATGTGTTACTAAGTTGGCTGCTCTAATTCGAGTACTTTCACAGCTAATGCTATGGTGTGCAGAGTGTACACTCAGTCATGTAGTCTTCTGAAATTATAAAGGTCTGGAGAAGCAGAACACGGTCTTAGTGACTCACAGAGCTGATTTTAAGTGGTTATTTCAGGTTCAAGATGCTGTTGGTTAGCTCAACGTTCGGCGTTCGCGTTTGAAAAGCTCGTATTTATGGTGGTGCTTTTTCAGTGAACAGACTTGAGTGCTGTGAATTGTCTGTCTGTCGACTGCATCTCTCTGCCAAGACTGTTTCTCAGCTTGGCAGTAAGTGCACTTACAAGCCTTTCCTCTGGAGAGCAATCAAATGGAAGAGTTGTTCTATATCAGGTTTGGAAGTAGATCTTCATTCAATTTTATTTTGCTAATTACACATTGCTTTCATCTGAATAACGCTTAATAATAGATATCAATGTACTCTTTAGTATTAGACATCACATTTTATTAATTTTTCGCCACACTAGGACGTAATGAGCTGTTTTTCGTGCGTCATATAGAAGCCGAAAGTGTTCGGTTTCCGACGAGGTCTGTAAACGTTTACCGCCCTAGGGCGGAAAAGAAAATGACCTTGAATGACAGCTGATCGTATCCGATCACACAAATCATAGAGAGATGATCACATAATATTACGGTTTATTTTTTATAATTTAATATGTACGTAGTATTTAAAATGTCAATAAATTATCACTTTTTATAACTTAATTGGCTATGTATTATTTTGTAGTTTTGATATCAAACAATAGAATACGATGATATTTTCATAACCTTAACAACATTGTATTCTTGCTAGTACCATAGCCTTATAATTTCGCTTTCAAAATTGCCAACTTAACATTGTTGTTTTGTTTGTTTTTTATTGTGGTGTGGCGAAAAATAGCGTTCGCAACGCGGGCAAAAATGTTTTGCCGGCTCTCAAACGCTTCAAGTTCTCGACTTTGTCTCGAACTTGAAAACCGCGATCTCGTGCCGGCAAACACACATTTTCGGCCCTAGGTGCGAAATATACTATTACACCACATCTGAGATCTGGATTATTATTATTATTTTTTTTTTTTTTAAATTGAAATTGTATTAACTTATACTATTAAAAACTTAAAACCCCTTTTAAGTGGAAATTAACTCACGTTATGGCGTGACGGCCGTTTCACTCTGTTGTCAAGAGCATCGTCAGACGACCCACAGTACACTGATTTAAGGCATGAGTCTGACGGTTATGGATGTTGGAATGGTGAAGGGGTGGGGGGACGAGTAGGCGAGAGGTTTGAAATTGGGATTATTTTGTCAAAGAGGGTATGTGATGAGAAGTAAAGTTGCTCATTTAAAATGTTGTCAGGTTGCTGCTTTGCGTGTTTTTAAATCTCATATTGTTCTAAAACATTGAGTTTCTGGCTTTTGTGAGTGAAGTGTAGTGTGTCTAAATTAGTGTCAATGTCTGTATAACTGTGGCCTGTTGAAATGATGTGTTCAGCAAAAGTGGGAATGTGTGTTTGGGTGAGGTGGAAATCAGTGTACTGTGGGTCGTCTGACGATCCTCTTGACAACAGAGTGAAACGGCCGTCACGCCACATCGTGAGTTAATTTCCACTTAAAAGTATTTTTTAGTTTTTATTTTATATTAGTTGAAACAAATTGGATCTTCAACATCACACATTATACTATTACACATCACATTACAATACTCTTCTTGGCAAGTTGAATTTATGGCTTTATAAATAGCAAATAATGAAGTTTTTCAAGGAGCAAAGTAGTAATTTTTTATTATTGAAAATGGAGGAAGATTCAATTTTTTTTGTTGAGGTGATAATGCTGCTTGCCTTGTCTTGTTCCAGATTTTTTTCAAATCAAAGTAACTCTTTTAGTACCAACAAGGGCTCGTACACCGTCTAAACGTGTATTTACTTTTACAATAGACATTCGTAAAAACTGCCATGATGGTAAAGTAAAATATTATGTTGTTTTAAAGCCTGGTCGTGGGCTGCATTTACCATGGAACGGCAAGTATTCGTAAATTTTACGACGCTTTCCAATTGAAGTGCCACAATTTTCCTGCTCATGGATTTTCTAAACTGTTCAGCCAGCTACTCCTTCCATTACCCGACCCAGGCTAGGTGATATCGACTCAGCCGTGTAACATGCATCATTCTTCAACTATTATATACCAGTATATATACCAGTATAACTGTATTCGTAATATTGACTAATGCTTACCAATAACGTTCTTCTAAGTAAACACTTTGATTCTATATGCTATATGACTTTTTCATGTTGAAAAGCGGATTCTTGTGATTTGAATATTGAATTCAATGATATTCAGGATTTATTATGCTAGTATGCGATTACCAACATTTTTTAATTGGTTTAAAAGTTTTCTAAATAGTTTTCACAGATGGATCTCCGTTTTTCCGAAATTGCCTGGCTACTTGATGCTCCCTCAATTTATTGTTAGTGACAAAAATACAATTAATAAGTAAAGAAGAAAATCTAACTTTATTTTATTGTGGTGCAGACAGCTAGGAACCATTTTTTGACTTGGTCAGTACAATAAAATGAGACTAAACGTAAAATAATTCGGAGGTCAGAGATTTATTTAATTACATTGAAAAAAGACTTTCAACATTTTTTTACAACTTCTCATATTATGTACTTCCATTCGCATCAGTAGTAATGAATTGAATGTTTTTGTCTTATTAAAAAATTTTTTTATTACATTGTCATAAACTGGGCAGCCTTGTAATTTTATAAAATAAAAGGTAAGCCAAACTCAAAATAAGTATTAGACAATATTTCTAGACATAATAGACTATTCTATTAGTCAGTTGAAGTTTTTTCTTGAATCCCCTCAACAATCATGAATATTATTTTTTTTAAATGAGTCGTAAAATTGACGAATGCTTATGGATAGTGTAACTTTCAACAAGCTTACTGTTCCACGGTTAACGAAATACCAGGGTTAAATTATAAAATTTAGTTTATATTATTAGTTCTGTTACTACGCCTACTTCACTTACTTACCTACTCACTCACTTACTTACTTCCCCTACTTAGTATTTACAGTACTTGAATACGATCAGTAAATCTGCGTTGTTATCAGTTAATACAGGCCAAGTTAAGCAAATACCGAGTAACTGAAAGGTATACTGAAAACTCAAGTTTTATTTACCTATTGTCAAGTATTTACTTGAAAACAGCATGTAAAAGTACAATATTTAGGCAGCAAGTATTTATCCACATCACACATTATTGAAGCTTCTGTACAACTGTTCTTATGTCATCTTAGTTAAGTTCCTTAAATTTTTTTACATCAAAACTTTTCCCTACAATGGAGCTCAAATAATTTCTTGTGTTCCTCTTCTACAATCTATGCAATTATAGAATTACATTTATGAGTAGGCCTAGTGTTATTATCCCTCAACACTCGCTGCTGATTGGTCAAAGAGCACGAGTGCTCATTGACCAATCAGCAGCGCTTCTCATTGTCCTTCCATCATTTCCTTCGATCTCCGATCTTCCCGCTTTCCAGTACTCAACTGTCTTCTATTTTTCTGGTGGATAGTGCCAATATATATATATATATATATATATATATATATATATATATATATATCAAATGGCTCTATTCAAGTGAATGATTCATATTAGACGATTGTATAGGTACTATAACGTAATGTGAACGGTGAACTTAGTAACCGTAAGATTTAAGTTGAAAACGAACCATGAGCTAATCATTATAGAGTGGATAAGAGCTGGAGGTGCACCCAAGAGTTCCAGTTATGAATGATTGAAACTCATTACCCGCGTATAAGTCTCAAAATGTGAGCATCGTCCGCCAAAAAATACCCTGGAAAATCTGTTTAAAACAGGAAATTGCGAATCTGTAATAGCACACGAGCTACCGTCCACTGTTTTGCTGCATATAATCAAAAAGAGACCAATAGCATGGATATTATACTTTTGTTAAGAATGCGAAGACACCCAGCAGCGAGCAGACGAACTCGGACTGCAGCTGGAATCCGCTTACAGTCTACGACTTTTGTCAGATACGTGTCAGGAAACCAAGTGCACGGCCTAAACGCAGCCGAGCCGCTGGAATCTCTTTGTTTGAATACAAAAGAGAAACGTCCGACCATTTCACTTTCCTCTACTTCAATCTTCCGACGGTAAACAAATCATCTGTTTGTTAACTTCTTTTTTATCTCTTCTCACTCTTTGTTAACTTCTCTTCTCTGCATCATTCGGTAGAGCATGCTCTTCCTCTCTAGGTATTGTGATTTGTATCCACAACGTCCTGATATTTATGGTATTGTATTCTTTTTTCTATAGGTCTCTCACTTTGTAATAGGTGAGAAAATTTGTCCGTGAATGGATAATAGGAGTAATGAGGAATTGGCATAGTTTGGTTACCTGTCTCCCATTATAATTTTCTGCTTCAGAGGAAGTTAATTGAAATTGGCTCAGTGTATTATCATAATAGCTTTTGACTTCCTGCTTTGGCATTTTCCTATTATACTTGAAAATTGTTGTGATTGAAAACGTTAACTACAATTCTGGTTGAATCCCCGGCTGAGTCTGGAGTTTTGTAGCACTATCATTTTTTTGAGATTATTATCCTCGTCAGCAACAGACGAGCTTCAGTCTCTCCCATAGGACCACAGATTAGGGATACAATTGAAGTTCCAATTTATTTATGAAATACCATTCCAAGTGGAACTCAGAAAATCGCAGTATAATAATTACTTGCATGTTAGCAATAATTTACATCATATGAGGAATCATTTTTAAGTATTACAATCAGAAGTATAGACCTAACATTTATATACTACAGGTATATTACAGCCTGGTACTGTAGGTAAAAGTAGACAAGACTTCATAGTAATCTTGAACATTAAAAATTGATAAATATTATTTCCAATGAAGAAATGTACTTTAGTAGAAATTTAGAAAACCGTAGCTTCTTCAAAGTAAGATAAAGGTAACTAGACTCCATCTGTGAAATCAACGTGATACACAGTTTTTTGTAGATATTCCTGGTATTTTCAGTGTCTTTTCATGGGTACTCCACCACAATAGCCTAATATATCCACAGTAATTGGTATTTGATATTGATTTGATTTCATTCATTACATATTTGAGTTATTGAATGAAAAAATATTTTCCCCCGCATTTTAATGCTATATCTATAGAATCTGTATACTACTGTTTCTCACGTACATGCAATTTTTTGAAGACCATTATAGTTCCAGAAATATCATAATTCCTCAAATATTGAGCTCCATTCTATTTTTCGGAATGATGTTCTGACAAGAGCATTGAAGTATTAGCATACTTGCTTAGCATAGTACAATAGCATTAAAATACTTCATCTCAAATATCATAATACCCTTATGATATTTTTGTTATAGCATGCTCCAAAATGAGTCAATAGTAAGATGAGAAGCTTTCAACCATTATTGAATAGAAAATAAATTTGAATGTTGGGAGAGTAATTGAAATTGTGAGGGTATTAGTAGCTCGGAATTCAAATTATATTCAAGCCGTTAGACCTGAAATTAAATACTTCGACCAATATACTCCTTTACAATTCAATTGGACAGGCGAGCTAGCAAGATAAGAATAGGATAGCAGCTTGGTAAAGTAGGTTACTAGATTGAACGCACTCACATGGAAAATGCTTTTGTCATACATCAAAGACGAGTGCGTTCGACGAATTTCTCGGCCGAGTGTTTGACTCAACTCACCCTCATTCCCAAAGTGATGATAGCGTTGCTATTCACTTGGAGAAGTCCTAGTCGATATCAGGGTGGTACTCGAATTGGGTCTTCTCAGACATCTCTTCTCCTCCACCCTGGCTCTCTCTGTCTCTATCTTCTTTATAATTACATCACTTAAGTCTTGAGCAGCCCCATATCCTCAGTGTCCCACGCTTGAGCTCCCTCTCGTCTCATAACAGAGGTCAAATTGATTGTGCCCCAAAGTTTGTGTCTGAACTTGGAGAGTTTCTCACCCGAGCAGGAGATCGCCACTAAGCGTTCATCTAGATTCTTGAATATATAAGCTACATGGCAATTCATGAGACTGCTTCAATGTTTGTCCTAGTTTGTATGCCATAATATTAACGTTCTAGATAATGCCATTACACTTGGCGATGTAGACAGCCATAAGTTGCTTCAACTTCTAACTGGAACTTGTTATTGTAGTAAACATGTCAATTAAATTGGATTCGAAAAATCTAGTGATGTGATGTTGGTTGAAATCTCTCTGATTGTATATGAAGATTATTCTGTTCCCACACATTTCTAAAGAATATCAGTCAAGTTGAATTAATAAATAATAAGTATTGATTGTGTATTGATTTTTTTTTTGTAGATAACGTCTTAGAGACTCCAGTTAAGGAGTATAAGACAAGTCAGATCAACAATTATACTCTTGTACACTAGTTACAATAATTACTATATCAATGTGTTGGGGTGAGGCTAGTATTTCATGTGTATGGTATAAATTGATAGTAGGGTTATGCTTGATATGATTTGCTATTTTTTTTACCCAAGTTTCTCTTGAAATGCATTTTCAACTCAGCTATGGAAAAAACTAACAATCAATATTGTTGAACATCTAGTTCGACAATGAATTTCAGTTGGAAATACTTCTTTGAGATGTCGTGTTTGACTCGAAATAGAAAGCTCTTCCTACACTCTAATCCTTCATTTCCTTGTATAGCCATTATTAGAGCTATTATTATAGTTGTATTATTTTGGCCAGCAAATATTTATTTATGTATCAAGAGCGTGAAGCGCGAGCTTTATCACTCGAGCCAAAACAAAGAAGCTTCACGCGCGAAATACATACAATATTTTTCCTACAACTTCAGTTCTGGATTCCAACACAATAAAAGTTTGTAGTTTGTAACATCACAGACCGTGCGCGGATTTGGTTAGTGTTCGACTTTTTTGAGGTTATGTTAATTTCACGGATTCCATGATCCACCAATGAGAAGACATCAAAATCAAAACAGAAGCGTAAAGAAAACAGCTGGCGAGCGTAAAGTACTTTACCGCTTGCGGAGCAGTAAAGAGGTATTTTACAATTAGTTTTCAGTACATAAAGAACTACTTTACGAGCAGCTGTAGGAAAAATATATATTATTATTTATTGGCCAGCAAAAAAGACACGTTCTCTGCTGTAAAATCACTTCCCGGTGGTTCGGAACCCACCTAAAACTGTAGGTCCAACTTACCTATGTGGGCTTCATCCTCCAAAAAAAAATTCATAACCTGATTCTGTTTATGGAAAAAAATTCGTGAAAAGTTACGACGTGATTGGTCTCTGGATAGTCTGTCTATTTGCTGTGATAAGCATGCAAAAATTCCTTATAATGTGATGTGCTAGTTGTATTTCGATTTTTTCTGAGAGTAGTCTGACAGGCGAATAATATTATGATTAGTATTTAGGAAAATATAGATATGAATTCCAGTGTTAAACCTGAAACATATGGGAAACTTGATTGAATATAGTATCTTTTAGTATTGGAGTTTGAATGATGATTATAGTAACAAAAGCATCAAGAACACTAATATATTGAAAGGAATAAAGCTCATCGTTGAAATATGTTAACAGATAAATAATATACTACTATTTCAGGATCTCTGATAGTTTCTTCTATGACCACATTGAAGTCGTGATATTAATATGATTTAATTCCTATATAATAAATTGTATGATTATAGAGTGATGATAATCTATCCTTATCGAAGAAATTGGATGCTATTAGAGTCTACTGTATTTGAACTGAAGTCCTGCACCATTCAATCCATCATTGAATTCTCACTTATTGATCGGAGAATTGAAGATTGAAATGATGCCTTGTTATTGGAGCACATTCCATGCATTATTCATGATGCACCAAGGTGTCGGAACAATTCTTAACCACCCACATCTTGTAAAAAAAACACGACTGACACCACCCAGGTGGATGACTTGCATCAACCACTATCAAGGCAATACGATTGTTTTTCAGCCAGTGTTCACTGGCATCAATTTGTTCTTTCTGGAAGCTCTTTGTAAAAATCAATTGTAATGAATGTAGAAATTGACTAATAGGACTTGTTGGTCTTAAATAATCGAAATTGATACCTTATTCATGGCGTTCACTTTAGTTACAGGAGTAAGTTCGAATTATGATCAAATAAGGGGTGTAAATCTGTGGAGCTAATTTGGGGTTATAACCATTGGTTGCAGAGAGTGTGAGTGTGAGCCGGCAAATTTTAGTACTCAGGTTAGCATTACCGTTTTCGATAACGTAGGTGAGCAAACCTACGTTATCGAAAACGGTAATGCTAACCTGAGTACTCTAAGAATTTGCCGGCTTCAAATGCAAGATGCTATAGAGCAAATTGAGACTTGGAGTGGTCAGGTTAGCATTAGCGTTATCGTTAATGTAGTTTTGCGCTCTCTTTCATTCTAGAGATAATGGAAGAGTGTAAAGTGTTTGTTGAGCAGTTGTTGGAGAATTTTGAATAGGAATTTTCGAGTTTGTGTACTTATGTCATATTGTGTCATATTTTATGTATTTGAATAAAATATATAAACTCAACAATTATTCAAAATACTCCAAACTTCTCGACGGCATTATCCCTATGTTCTGAGAAACAAGGATTACTTAACAACAATAAAAACAGGTGTTTCCCAATATTATTCTGCAAAAAAATTCATTAGACATTATCAAATAGCTCAAACTGTATTAGAAATAAAAATAAATGAAAGGACCTTTCGAGAACTACGAGGAATTTATTTGATATATTTTCTGTCCTTCTCATAATAATTAGACAACATATTTTTCGTTGTAGATGACATCTATTTGTTCATCTTGAGAGTTTCATCTTACAGCAACGTGATGGAATTTTTTCCAAGTTTTACTCACGATTACCTTCTTTAGGCATTTATCAAGTCGATGTAATTACTGTACAATATTTCCCAGCCCTTGTTGATGGAAGAAGATGGGTTAAGCTGCTGATAGAAAAGCTGAAGATGATGGTATTCAGGGCGACTTGGCTTGAATAAATTACTTTCCCGTACTCCAATTTTTGAAATTCCAGCACAAACAGCCGCTTTAAAATCCAGCGAGGGCTGGAATTTTCTAACCATCATCATAATTCGATTAATACCTACTAAACGCAACATGGAGAGTTCATCACTTCGCTATTAAAACTAAAGTCTTAAACAGTCGAAATTGATACCTTATTTCAACTCAATATTTTTCAAGCATTTATTTCAACACAGCAATATCTGGGATAGTATAGTTATCATTCTGGAGCTTCATAAACTTTCTTTATCAAATACCAACATTTTGACCAATATAAATGCATGGAAATTCAACTTAAATAATTATTTATGGCAACAATTTATTCTTCTTTTATTATTCTGAATATCTTCTTCAAAAGCCGCATTAATTTACGTTTCATTCATCACTCTAATAATTATACAATATTATTTCAGTATTTGATTTTATTTGAAAATTGCGATTTTTGTCTTCTAGAATCCAGTATTCATATTTGATGATTCAGAGATTGGCCATATTTTTTGAGAATATTGATCACTCTTCAATCCTTTTCTTCATAGTTTAATATTCTAAACATCATCTCTTTTGTTACAGGTGATCGTCGTTCACATTTTCAAAGATAACGTTCATTTTTGATTTCATATTCGTGAGTAATTTTCATGTCTTATTATTGATTCTATTTTCCAATAATTCATAAAACATTCTGCAACTTGGAAATTATCTATCTATGCGAAACATGAATAATTATTGAGGTAAAGTACAATGTGATGGAATATTTGAAATTCCGGGTTAAAATACCACTGTTCAAATGCCATTCTCAACCTATTCAGAATTCCAATAATCCATGGATATAATTTAAGAATAGGCTATTTTCACCAGTTTCATCGATGCTTATCCACTTCATCGTATACCAAGCATCGGTCAGAATAATATTTAATGTACTCTCTTCATTATTTATTCTTATTATTTTTTGTATTATTTATGCCCGGTTTCAGAGTTGTTCATTAAGTTTAATGGGTCATTAACCCATTGCTCCAGCATTGAGTTAATGGTCCATTAAGTTAATGAACAACTCAGAAACCGGGCATTAGATTATTATATTTCCATGTCATCATCTTTCAATGATGGTGTGATGTGTGCTCATATTCAGTAGTGGAGTATTTTTGCAGCAGTAGTTTATTTTATATTGTACTAGCTGGCCCGACGCGCATTGCTGCGTTCTCATAAAACATTCTTGATTTTATTATTTGCCACCTCCCACTGAGGTTACATTTCAAATTTCAACCTTCTAGGACTATAGAGTAAGAAGTTAGTCCTAGGGCTCTTCCAGCTGATCAGAGAGGACTTCTTCGTTGTTTTCTTACACAGTAAGACCTTACTCACCACCTCTCAATGAACATTTCAAATTAAACCTCCTACGACTATTAGGGTAGAAGCTAGGTTTTTGATTTTATTATTCGCCACCTCCTACTGAGACAGATGTCATCAACCCGGCATAATTACATTTCCCAGTATATGGGTATGATCCTAGTCATATGCTTCCTACATACTGCAAGGCTCCGACTGTACGGTAGCCTACATGCAAAGTCTTTGCGTTCCAGACAGCATAAATAACGCCGTTAAGGGGCCTGCCATATGATTAAAAACTGTTGACTTCTATCAGCTGTTCCTTTAAGCTGTTTGGCCGGCAAGTTCAGTAGGTTAGGTCTGTGAAATGGATTGATTAATAATAATTATTTGCCCCCCTATTAAAATTTATGGTCAGAAACCATCCCCAATATTCACACAACATATTCTCAAAGTTTCAAGCCGATCTGTCAAGTAGTTTTGAAGTCTATAGGAAACATACATACATTCATACATACAGACAGACATTCATTTTTATATATTACTAGCTGGCCCGACGCGCGTTGCTGCGTTCTCATAAAAATTCTCCTTGATTTTATTATTTGCCACCTCCCGCTGAGGTTACATTTCAAATAAGGAAAGAAGTTAGTCCTAGGGCTCTTCCAGCTGATCATAGAGGCTTCGTTGTTTTCTTAATCACCACCTCTGAATGAAGAAACATTTCAAATTTAAACCTCCTATGACTATAAGGGTAGAAGCTAGGTTTTTTATTTTATTATTCGCCACCTCGCGCTGAGGCTGCATTTCAAATTTCTAGCTGCATTTCAAATTTCTAGCTGCATTGGTTAACAGATGTCATCAACCTGGCATAATTACATTTCATCATACCCAGTCGTATGTTTCCTACATATTGCAAGGCTCCGACTGCACGGTAGCCTACATGCAAAGTGCAAAATATTTTGCTGTTCAAAGACAGCGTAAATAACGCCGCTAAGGTGCCTGCCATATGATTAAAAACTGTTGACTTCTATCAGCTGTTTGGCTGGCAAGTTCAGTAGGTTAGGTCTATAAAATGAATTATTTAATAATAATTATTAGCTCCCCTATTAAAATTTATGGTCAGAAACCATCCCCAATATTCACACAACATATTCCCAAAGTTTCATGCCGATCTGTCAAGTAGTTTTGAAGTCTATAGGGAACATACATACATACAAACATACATACAGACAGACATTCATTTTTATTTATATAGATTATGTATCAGTATTTTTTATATTGTGTTAAGTATATTTTTTATATGTATATGTTACCGTAGGCGATAAACCTAGTGACAATCAACAAATAAACTTTTTGTTGTAAATTTAACGACTTGCAGTCAGTTCTAGATTGTAAATATATAAAAAATGTACTCACACATGGCCGAACGTTTTCGAGTTGTTAAAACCCATCTTGGGTTGAAACATCTACCAGCTAACAACTCGAAAACGTTCGGCCACGTGTGAGTACATTTTTTATATATTCATTATCTAAAACTGACTGCAAGTCGTTAAATTTACAACAAAAAGTTAATATTAACAACGCAGATCGTTATGAAACAAGAAGTCCAAGAGCAAATAATCATCTACCTATTTTCTTTATCTCTTTGCCTATTTCAGCTATTCAACACAAGTTAACTTTCTCAAATTAATGTATTTTACTACCACTCTCAGATTCTGAGAGATGCTGAACTTGATAACACTGTAATCAATCAGTCACATAGATCATTAATTTGCACAGATAGTCTCCCAGTCTTAGTCTTGCCTGTGCTGCGAGTGAGAGAATTTCAAATATGCAATACATTTAATTTAAATATTATATATTTTAAAAGAATATATGCCGACTTTAAAAATAAGTGCTCAATTTATATTAAAACGTTACCTCTATATTAAGCGTAACAATACTCCATTCATCAAATCCTCATGATTATTAAGATTAATTAATTTGAAATAGAAAGAAAAATCCATAATAGTTGATTTCAAGCTTCAATAAAAACCGGAAGCTATAATATTCTCAGTAGCTCAGTATATTATCAGCTTTCTCAAACCTTTGTTCATTCAATACAACTGTAGCTTATTTTATGAAGTGAAAGAGGACCCAATCGCTCAGTCCTACTTGGTGGATTGCAATGCTATCATTAATTTATTCCAATTCCTTTACTGAATGAATGGCGTTGCTATCTTTCATCAGCTTGGCATTCATCACGTCAAACAGCTCATAAGCCGGCTCATTTGGTTCGATTGGTTTATTGCTTGCAATCTAGCTGCTCTCCTGATCGTTGCATTTATTGGATTGCATAACACTCAGTTTCTCTCTTTCGTTTTTTATTTCTCTCCTCCAATGTCAAGGTCAAATTGTAGTACAACGCATTTCCGCTGCGCAGTTTTATTGGCGATAAGCTAATTGCAAATGTTTGAAACTGCATTACCGGTTGTCAGCCATCAGACGCCCACTGAATTTATCATCGATCTCAGCTCAATTACTGTCCGATAGTGCGACATTAATTTATATCTGTAATCAGCTTCTATTGTTGATGCTGAATCTATATCAAAACTGTGTTTATCCTACAACTAAACCTGAACCTTCAAATGCGCATTGACTTCATTTACTTAAATTATTATACAATAGTATATAGTGTTACGAAAGCAAACAAGCAATTATTCACGCACTTGTTCTATTTATATCATTTTATTGTTGGACGTGACTTCGACCGATCTTCATTCTCTGGCTCTTCACATGTCTTTGTCACTCTTATTATTCAAGTCTGCAACTCTCACTCAATTGATTTCTCGAGATTTCTACATTCTTCCTGAACAATCGAGGTCTATATTCCAAGCATTCCGTGGCCTTCTCGATGCATCTAGTGATTTCAATTCTTGGAATTATACAACTACAACAGCTATATAAAGGAGTCCACATGAACCAGACAGTTAGTTTTACAAAAGCTTGCGTGACAGTTATGTTTACAAACCTGTGCGACAGACTGTATTACAGATCTCGTGAGAAAAACAATCCAGTGCCAGTGGAGCAAACAGTGCTTTATTCAGTCTTTAGACAGTTTCAAGTGCAGAGACAAGTGTTTAATGTTTATGCAGCTTACTAATAGTTTAAAGACGTTGTGTAGATGTTAAGTGATATTATTTGGGACTGTCAAATAACGAATTGGACTGTGATTTGTAAGTGATTAGTTGCTCTTTTTATAATTTCTTTCTGCATTATTGTACAGTTTATTGGACTCTTGTTTCTCTTATTATTGATCAGCCTGTAATTAATTATTCATTTGTACAGTTTATTGGATTCTTGTTTATGTTATTATTGATCAGCCTGTAGTTACTTATTCATTAATTCTTGTGAATAATTACTAAAAATAGGTATTAGCTTGTCATTTGATGATCTGTTTTTATTCATTAATTGAACTTACAAATATTGGTGTGTAAATAGAATAATTTGTGTAAATGAAGATCAAGTGTGAACTTTAGTGTTGCCAGCTTTATTTTAGCTAATAGAACCTGTAACAATATTATTCAATGATTTGATACTATCACGGTGTGCTGTTCTTACGTGAAATTTGCAGATCAATCCCAATAAAATAATATTTTATGAAAATTTACTCTTATTATTCTGAATCGATTTAAATTAAATTTCCTTCAATTAATTGCAGTGAGTCAAATTTCAAACATATAAATGAAAATAAATATTGTAGCAAAAATACGTGAATAGTGTAGAAGCACTAATATGGTCTTCGATGGAAATAGTGTTTATAAATATCGGGTTAGATTAGGTTGAATACAAACTGTTTGTGGACAAATTTTCATTACTCCAGATAGATAACAAAGCTGTACTTCAGTTGTTGTTAGGGGTAAGTTATGCAACTCTCAATCCATTAACACAGAGAAGATTTTATAGGAAGCTCCAAGGACAAACATAATTATTGGCACTGCTCAAATTAATGTTGTTTATAGGATGAGATTATTTCACATTATAATGTAGCCTAGTTTCTCAATTAGTATTTTCCAATCTTAATCCCAAAATAAAAATTGAAAAACCTTTTTCAACTTCAAAAGCGAAATTATTACAAAATTAATTCCCAATCAGTCTTCTAGTAAGATGTTACCAAGTTTACTTATCTACCAATGATAATATATAAAAAAAACTACAAATAATAATTACTATAATGATTTACTATTGATTTTTTTCCATTGGTCTAGTATATGTGATAATCGTTGTTAGAATGCCGATGTATCTACTGATAACTGAATGTGCATTATTCATAGTGGATGAGATGGTAATTCAACATCCGGCCCCATACCAGGAGATGTGCGCACTTCTTCGCCATCATTGAATGTCATAAATCAATCGTAAGCTAGGAAAATTTATGACGTCGTAAAATCATGTTGCATTTGTTAAGTGCCAACGGGTAACAAGACAGCACAAAATACTGAATCGCGCCAAAAAAATGACGTGCATTATATATTTCATGCAGGAATCTGCAGTGGTGGTCTATTCGATTAGCCATCTGGGATGCATGTGTGGAATAAAAATGAAGCGTCTTTTTCGTCGTGCTTTTATTTTCAAACTAGTAGATTTTTCAAAAGTTGCCTTAAATTTCATCTCATTTTGTAAAGGCGTTTGCTTTAGGCTGCTGATACCAATTTACTTTACTTGACTAATGTCACACACTTTCATCATAAGTTAGGATTCAGTTTCACTTCATTGAATGTTTCCCTTCGTCCCGTTTTCCATTTCTTATCCACAGCACAGCTCTTCCTTAAATGCAACCTGAAAAACAAATCAATGAATGGAAAATGTTTTTGGGGGTGGCTGGTTTGCTACTGATGATGGGGGGGGGGGGGGTAGAGTTGGACTGAAAACAAGTATTGTGAAAGCTTTTGAATTTTTCATAATCAATCATAATAACTGAACTATAACTATTCATATGATAGGGAAATAAAAAATAGCTTTACTAGTGCTTTGAACCATATCGGCGATAAAATTAACTTAAATTTAAAGTATATTGGAAAATTTTGATTGAATTATGGCTGAATCTGGTGTGTTCAACAGTTTGTCAAGGAATATAGACCTAGTATTATTCCGGTATTACGGTCATATTATTCAATTTTTAAGAATGAAAATCAATGTGGGAGCTTTAATAAGATACAAATTTTTCAATGAACTAATATTTCATCTAGTTTTAATAGATAAACTTTGTGTGAATTCCACACTGTAAAAAGAGATGTTTTTCTAAAGTTTTTATCTGACGATTAGTTTACATCTTATAGAAATATGGGATCTAATGTTACAATTGAAGACTTAGTAGTGGAATTAGGAATTCTTGCTATAATGAATACGAGCTTCAAACTGATTATATTGGAAACAATTTACACTCTGGAGGTTTTGGGGGGGGGGGGGCTTCAGCCCTAAAGCCCCCCCGTAAATCCGCCACTGGAATCAATCTATAAATCAATCAAACCTATACAAACTATGGTAAAAATGAGAGAATTCAAACAATAAAACAGATAAAAACTATTGAAAACCTAGAACTCCCGCAACTTTATAGCGCACAATACAGCATGATACGTTATTGTAGCTTCATGAAACATTGACAATAATAGTTCTTTTTATACTGCTTGAATTTAAATAGCAGTATCTTATTGCGATAAATCGGAGGAATATGAACACGAAATCATATTATCATAGACGAATTTTCTATGGAAATGATGAAATCTCTCCAGATTGTTCAATCGTTATTTCTCATGGTCTTCAAATCTTCTTCCCTCTGCTTCTTTCTTGTTGCTATTGATATTTTCAATTCTGTTTGTAGGCATTATCATCAGATGATCAAAACGTGGGATGCGCTTATGTGTAGGTGAGAATCAGGAACTCATTGAGTTCCTCCTACTCTTTGAGCTTACCTGTGTAACATCTCCTTCATCCTGTACGTTTCAACAGCAGGAAAACCATGTTTTTATTCAACATTGCCTGTAGAGTATAATGAGTATTGCCTAGAAGCACAATTATATCATTTGGTTTACTATAAGTGAATTGTGGAGTGATGGAAGTGGTTCTTCCCACACATTTAAGCCATGCATGTTTTTCTATTCGACTCAAACTCTATTATATTCCATTCAAAACTCTCAAATCATACTATTTTGAACTATTAAATTTGATATGAACTAAGATCGTTATTCGTCTTTATCTCGATCGTTACTTTCATATCCATTTTCATCTTTATTTTGTATGATTCAATTTTCATTATTGAAGTGCTTTCAATTATTCTAATCGTTGAAAACCCTTGCCTTACATAATATAGAGAGAAGTTTGTATCTAACAAAATTTCAATATTATTGGAACATGATCTCCTTATAATATTAAGTCTAAAGTTGAATTTTCCAGAAAAGTTGTGAGGGACTAGATACAAATTTTCTTGTACGTGTTAATCATCTGCTACATAGGAATAGTCTGAAACTCTCTTTCTGTTGATAATTATTAAGGTTGAAGCAGCTTTTAGAGGACTCGTCTTCTGCAGTAAATTACTGAGCATGTTGGGAATAAAATGAATGCAATTTTTATCCTGCAAAAGAGAAGATTCAAGCTCGTGGAAACTTGAGCTACGCTGTTGAATATTGATTCATTACTTGAATGCGTCTCATAATTACCATGTATATTATTTCGACTAATTGACTACGTGAGGAGAATGTAGGAGCATTGAAGCATCGCTGTAGTATGATAGGCTACATGTTTTATAGTATCCAATGTTGGAATAAAATATTTTAACACAGCTATGATTTGCTTTTAACATGAAGCAATAATAATAAATTGCAGTATAACTTGTCTACAGGCTGTAAAATTTTCATAATCATCTTGATGACAATTAGAATTTGTTTACAAACTAACCATTAATGTTATCCTCATTTGATAGCATCGATAAATTTCAAGGCAAAATGTATTGATGTAATCATCATTACTTTTTCGCATTCAAGAGTGACTTTAAATACTTTTTATTATTTTCATGGTATTTATTTTCTGATTTATGATGCTGCTGCTATAGTATTCCTTGTTTCAATATTATAAATTTGAAGTAGAATTTAAATAGCTAATACATACAAACAGAGGATAGCGATTAATAATCAGTCATTTTAAGTGCTCATCACATTTCATGATGGAACATTTATCAGGAATTCTTCTATCACGTAGTTTTTAACTCAGTCATATTGATTTCACATTAAAATATAGTTTACTAGTTGTATGATGATAATATATGAATAAGAAAGCTAGAAAGCTAGTGGGAAACTAGAGCAGGCTCACATACTTGTTACCCGCATGTGTAATTGCCTCAAACATCACACTGACACTGGTTTTATTAATATGGTATAATGGAACCATTACATTCAAAATCGGTTGGAAGGTTTTGACAAATCAATCAAAAATAAAAATGGGGAAGAATTAAAAATAATGTAATAGGAGAGAATTGAATGACTGTAGGAATCCTATTATTTTTTATCCATAATCGAGTCATTCAATTATGTTTGAATGGATGCAAGCTTACGCATTTAGTGTTTCAAAAAAAATTTTTATTGACATCTGCAATGAATAGTCGATGTCTTATGTCATAGTCGATAGTCCGATAGTCCATTGTATTGTTTATCGATCTTCTATATCGATACAGAGTTGAATGATCCACTCACTGCGTCATCATAGTCTTGAGTTTGTTATGTATTGTCTGTTAGTCAGTCGTACTAGTATATAAATAGTCAAAATGTCTTTTATTTGAGAGTTACAACATAATTGGCGACGAGATAGTGCTACAAATTGTAATCTACAATTGTGATTGTGAAGAAAACATCCAAAGTTACGTTTGTTGCTTATGTTCCCAACGTGCTTGACCTTTAGTGCATTAATTTGCATGTCCAGTAGTTCTTTGTCAAATGGAGTGTTTTGTCTTGGATTTGTTTGTCAAATAATTCAATTTATACAATGGAAATGGGCGAAGAATCAGAAGGTAAGGTGTTTTTCCAATCTCGAACTTTTCTGAATACGACCCAGATTCTGAACCAATCGACAATTTTCTTGATAGATTTGAATCGTAAGCCTATATATATATATATATATTTATTTTTTTATTGCTGTTGATGCCCACATGAGTCCGAGACTTGTGCGTGGGTAATGAGGTGAATGATCATATATAAATGTTTGACGGTAGAGCGGGATTCGAACCCACGACCACTTACGCGACAGCAGGCTTCACGTAAAGTCGATCATCTAGTGATCTAGTGCTCTTTCTTGGTCTTGGTACTGAACAGTATTGAAAAATAAACTTGCACCCAAGAAGATTCGTAATTGTACTTTTGACGAATGTTCTCAGTATCTTATTAGTCATTATGCTCCAAAAACTAAAGTTATTTCTGAGACTTTCAAGTTTCATAGTTTTGTTCAAAAGCAAGGTGAGAGTATTGTAGACTTTATCACGGACTTGAAACAATTATCCATAAAATGTGAGCTTGATACTTATTTGGATCGTGCATTGAGGGACCAACTCGTAATGGAACTCAATGATAAAAATAAGATGAATCGTCTACTCCTGGAAGATATCAGTTTGAAATTTGACAAAGCCTATTAAATAGTTCTTGATGATATTGAGAGTGCAAATCAGTTAGCATGCAGTATTTTGAGAGATCAAACAAAAAATGTAATTAAAAAAAGAGTTTCATTCGATTTGAAAAATGATAAAGAATTTGTTGTTGGTGATAAAGTGCGAGTAAATTTGTCTTATAAAAAAGGTCCAATAAAATGGTTACCTGCAACTGTCATTAAAAAACAGTTTGTAATGTCGTTTATATTATTAAACTTACATCAGGAGAATGTAAAACAGAACATGTGTCACAATTGAAATTTAGTAATCTCGATGATGTAGAAGTATTTTGGCCTGTTGTTGCAAATGATAAAAATGATGATGTAATTGATGAATATAATAATGATGAGTATGTTGAACTTGAATCTAATTTCAGACCTTATAGAGTCAGAAAGGCTCCTGTAAGATTTTCTCATAGTATGTGTAATATTTTAAGAGGAGAGTAGTGTTATGAATGAATGGTGATGTTTTATGTCATAGTCGATAGTCTTATTGTATATCGATCGTCAATATCGATATAGAATAGAGTTGAATGATCCACACTGCGTCATCATAGTCTTGAATTTGTCATGTAATGACTGTTTGTCAGTCGTACTAATAAGTATAATGTAAATAGTCAAAATGTATTTTATTTCAAAGTTACAACAACTTTTTTTAGAAGAAAATTTTATCTGGTGTTTGAGTCAATGCCAATGGGTGCAGACCGGAAGACAAGCACCTGATTTCCAAATAAGACATTAAAATACAGCATTAAAATAAGAAATAATATACAGAATAAATATATATTTTTTTTTAAATAATAAACTTTTAAAAATTAGATGGATAGGGGTCCTTATGTCTACAATTCGAAACTCAATATTATCGCAAGCCTTTTTTCATCCAGACTGAACTGTAAGAAACCCACTAAAAAGACGACCGCACTCAACACAATTATTTTGCAATAAACTTGAATGATTGAGTTCAAACGTTCGCAAACCATTCTCCGCCTCTCAAAATTCAAGTGCTTTACACAACAATACCACTTATTTCAACTGGTATCGGCGTAGATCCTGATATCAAACAATGATAGCCCGACATTTTACGAGCGTGCTTTCAGACGTGATTACAGGTCTGAAAATTGTTGAGCTCCGAATTTTAGCCAGAAGGTGGTATCAATAGAGAGCGGATAAAACATGAAAAAAAGAACGTGCGGAATTTCATGAGCTGGAATAACTGCCAATAAATAAATGCGAAAACATAACTAGCACCGAATTCGTGTCGTAAATATGGTAAAATTACATGCATTGTGTCCGTCACACATTACAGAGCGGCATCAGTATCATTACTTTGCATTGCACTCAATCAATGCCGAAGACGATTCGCGTATAATTTGAAGCCTTATCTTGTGTCTTGCGGCAATTCTGCAAACTGTTTTACAGCTTATCATCAGGTCCAGATTGTACTTTTAAAGTATTCAAGGAATACATTTGTGTTGAGGTTCAGTGCATTATTGAGTTGAAATTGGTTGTCTGAAAATGTTCAATAAGTCATTATTAATTTTCATTGCAATAAGTTTCACATTAATGAAATGTGGGGGTTGGGAAGCTTGGAAAAATGTGAAAGAATGAATTAAAATAGACTAGAAAACAGCAACAGTAAGCAGAATTGAAGGAGATCTTCGAATTTTTAATGAATTTAAAGGAAATATATGTTTATAGTACATTAGTACTATAAAAACTGGAAAATAGCAGCGAATAGAACTTAGTGCATTATTTTATTTTAGAAATGAATTAGCAATAAAGAAATGTATTTGAATAGAAGTTCTAGAATGTACTAAATAGTGGCAAATTAAAAGCACTAAATAGCTGGGATTTCGGAAACAAAGTTTTAAAAATCTTTTTGGCTGTATTCAATGAAATACAGATTTTTTATACCTAACTTCGCAATTTATTCAACTCATGTTTTCGATTATCAATTTTGGATTACAGCACACACAGCGATGTTGCTTCACAATAGTATTTGCAAATTATTTCCACACACCACACAGGGGCGCCATTAGGAGAGTGTATGGGGGGGGGGTCATGTAAAAATAACAAAAATTGAACAAAATTCCTTTATTGGAATGATAACTAAATTACGTAGAAACAAGGATCATAGCGAGAATTCAAGTAATTCAGATAGATTTTTTTTTAATCTGGCCGATGATAGCCTTTTGCGCCCCGTCCCCCACGATTGAATTGAAGTGGTGCTTCTGTTTCCACATGAGTTTCATTGCTGTGGGTGGGTAAAATATTATAAACTTCTGGTTTACCCGTGCTTTGCAACGGGATTTGAGGTAGATTTTTTAAATTAAACGTGTCATATGGATTTCAACCGCGAATGCCAATAAAATTCCAAAAAATAACTTTGAAGCTGCAATATGGAACAAATGTGTTGCTTAGATCTGTGACTTGAAAGCTCATTTGCATCATAGCGAAGCTGTTCTAAGAGCTTTCTCCATTGAAACTCAATTTAAAACAGTATTAGTGTCCATAAGTGAATATTGCTATATTATTGTAAAAAGAAAATAAGTAATCGGGCTTATAGGTGCACTAAATCGAGTTTAGAGGAAGCTATGTGCCAAATTATGTGTTCCAAACCAATGCAGTTTTTGTGAAATCCGCACGGCTGACACACAAACACACACACACACCCCAACTCACGATCGACTGATGATGGTTGTGTGTTTGAATTAGAGTTAAATGTTTGCTCACATAGTTACACTGTATTATGCCAAAACCAAGTCTTCATCGCTAGTTGAATAACTTGTCAGTTGCAAACTTGGAGAGTTTCTCTGGATGCAAGTAGGAGCGTCTTAGTTGAATTACAGAGGATGCTACCTGCTTCTGGAGAAGCTTCAAACCAGTTAACTTGTTCAAACCGTAATAATTGACAAATAAATAAACAAACAGCGTATGCAAACTTCTATAATTAATAACTCTCAACTTATTACTTCATTATTTAAAATGTAATTCAGTTCAAGTGAGAAATTAAAAGAAACGCAAAATAAATACTGTAGCCTACTTTTACCGGTAAGTGTTGTACCAATGTACAAGTACCAGTAAGTATTGTTCCTGTTCAAGGGGTTGAAACTACGAAGATTGGCAATTTCAAAATAACCTGTGACTACAAATTCTTTTAAAACTTACATTTATTTCGGTAATTATTTATTTTCTTTTAAAACAGCTATTTATTTGAAGACGAATCATTGTATTTTTATATAGGCTCTGTAGATATTGAATAATGTGTTTGGGATAGCCTTTTAATTCCAGCACTGACCATAATAAATTGCGATTTACAGAGTCGAAAGGCCTTGTAAAATCTATGTAAGCTATATGAGTCTCAGCTATATAAGCTATCAAGGCTGTACTCTCGTATTTTTGGTATGATTTTGATTCATGGTAAAAATTGCACCAGAACGTGACCTACCCTTTCAAAAGCCAATCTGCTCCTCTAGTAGTTATATGTAACTTATTATTTCCAATCTATTACTTATAATTCTGGCATACACATTATATTTAGTGTCTAGGATACTGAACCTCTGTGATAACTATAAGGGTCTGATCGGCTTCTTTTTTTGAATAGGAATATAACCTTGGACTGTAACCGTTCTTTGGGAGCTTGGTGTTGTTTCCAGCACATGTTGAAAAGATGTAATAACCTAAGATACAATAGCATCCCACCAAATTTCAACAGTTCCATGTTTATCCCATTCAATCCTGGAACTTTGATTTTTGGTTCCTTTCAGTGCCTCCAAAAGTTTTTCTATGGTTAGCATGTCCACATAACAATTTTCACAGGGTCTCAATAATATTTGGCTCTATTTCTTCACACCAATGGTTTCTGTAATGTGTGATCCAATTTTTTGTGTCTGCAATTGACTTTTATGGTGTCTCTTTCAGCCTTGTTCAGAACTTTCATAACGTTATATGCTAATAATTGTCTCCCATGTAGCCTATATCATGTTCAAAGGTTGTTATGAACCTATCCCATCCTTCCTGATGCATGAGCTCTCTTCACAACTTTAGAGGCTTTATTCCTAGCAGCATTGTATATTATGCTATCGAGTGGTGTTTGATCAGCTAAATATCTTCTATATTTTTCATTGATTGCTTTCTTAATTTCTTCTGTCCAAATACTTACTCCTTACCTTCTCGCTATACCTCGTTTTCCGACCAACAGCTTCTTTTACACTTTTTATGATAATATTCTTGATGTTATTCCATTCCTTCTCAATATTATTTTAACTTTATTTTTAGTGGCGAAGGAAGATAACTTTTACTTTCAACTTTTCTTTCTTTTTAGTGGCGATATTGTGGAATATGTCCATAATGAATAATAACTCTATGTTAGGGGCAATCAATGCTATTTTCTATTTGGATATTTTGAATGTAGGAATTAATTTGTTGTTGGTAGAAATGCCTAATACTGTCTTCTTCCAAGAGATACACTTTAAATACTTCATTTCATTTGTAAGCTTTGGCTCTTTTCTTAGTTTTCTTCCACGTTGTAAACAAATCTATCTTGATGCAATCAAGTAGTGATCTGAGAACATAATTATCAAAACCGGTATATCAGTATAATAATTAAAGTATTATCCATCAACTTTTCTTACATGCGTAATTTTTTTCGGTTTTCAGGAGAAAAGATGGATGCATGTGATTTTTTAATGTTATTATTGGATTTTCCAATATGTATTGATTTTACAATAAATTCATTCCCAAGCATGTGAACGTGAACTTGACCACTCCCATTGTCATCGATCGACCCACTGATTGCTAGCGGCATCTTGCGACTTGTTTTGAAACTATCACGCTGTCTTCACTAAAAGAAGACTGTTGCTCTAGATTCCCGATTACTGCACTATACAAACTTTTTCATCTCCAATTTTTCATCAGTGTTTTTTCTTCTTTGATACATTAATTGAATGATTGTCAGTTTTCTATAATTCTAATTTTAAAATTGTATCGTAATTATTTAATGTCAAATATACATAAAAATAATGAATAATACTTAATAAGTATAAGTACGGTATTTTATTATCCTTGTACAATCAGTACAATAATTATTAAAAAAGACATTAATAATTTAATAAGTTATTGATAATATAATAATAATTTTCCATTTGCTATTGAAATTTTATGCAAGAAGCATAGAAGATCAATTACCGTATGAAGAAATTTGACTGCAAGTCGTTGAATTCACATAAGAAGTTAATATTAACAACGCAGTTCGTCATGGAACAAGAAATCCAGGAAAGAATATTTAATCCTTCGTTATTCAAAATGAAACTACAAATAATAATAACTTACTTCGATAACGATAGACATCGGTATTAAAATGATCAAATTAATTGACAATTCGATTGACTAGGTAACTTCAATAACGATCATTATCATTAGCTTGAGAAAGACAAGAAGCTTTTCATCTCATGATAGCTACGATCAGAAACGATGACGAAAGAACAAAAATTAAAACAATAAAAAAAAATAAACTTATAAAGATAAATATGATAAGTTACAAATTTTATGCAAAAAGCTTTTTCATCAAATGAAGCGTGAACTAAGCTTCAATTACTTGAGAGAGAGGAAACATATATTATAGACATCTCATTAATATTAGATTAAAATTAATTTCAATTGATTTAGTTTATTGAAGTTTTGGATATCAAACTTTCAAACAATGTGAGAATGACGAATGAAAGGTGTTTTTTAATAATAGACTCTATTTGACCTTTAGTAGACCATTTGGATAATAGTGAATTTATACCAGAAACCATTCCAAATAATGGAATGGGAATTCAGCATTCCAAGTAATGAAATGGAAATTCACTAATCCAAATGAAAAGACAAATACTATTGTTTCAGTAAAAAAAATAGTACCTACGTTTTCGATTGTAGGTAACTTTTCTACTTTTTAAAGATAAGATTCTATAGAATTTGATATTGAATTAATGAATTTCTTCTTCCATTACAAACTGTACGTATTAATTAAATAATTTCTGTCATTTTGACTACTGGAATGTATTGAATTCTTTTAAAAAGGTCAATTTTATGTTGACACTACAATTTTATACGTGGTTAAACTCATTCTATGGTTTCATAGTAGTTTGAAAGGTCATTGGTCAATATTATTATAATAGCAGGACAGAGAGTTGGCGTGGCCACACGAAACCGGCAGGCTGCGTGCGTGCGTTGCATGGCTTCATCCAGCGTGCAATGGAGCGTGAACCAGTGAACAATAAAAAATCGAAAATGAAAGACAAGAGTGCAACGAGTTTCTGCCAAAAAGAAGATTGGCCGCTTTTACTGTGAAGGATAGAGAATGGATTAATGCGGATGAGTGATGAGAAAGAGACAGAATGATGATGATGATGATGATGATAAGGAGAGAAGAGTAGTGTGAGGAGGAGAATTGAAAGAGAAATAAAGCGAGTGAGTCCAGGGATAAGAAAAGAAAGAAGAGTGGCACCATGGAAAAAATAAATAGTAGATGATGAAGAGAAGGAGGAGAAGCGCACTATTTGAGAAAAGAAAAAAATGAAAATAGTGTCATATTGAAAAAGAGAAATGAAGACGAAGAATAAGAAAAGAAGAGGGAGTGACTATGCAGAGACAAATAGAAATCGCCTTCATTTTGAATGGAATTTATAAATTTTCCATAGAATTGTATGAATTCATAGAGAAAAAAAAAAAATATTATTTCATTTTTATTTCATGGAGAGGGAAAGTAGAGCGCAGCCGGCCCTACTCATTCAACTCTCCCATACAATAATTCTAGCATGAGATGGATTGATTGTTTTTTGGACAAGTTTTGAAGCGGGCTTAGGTCTTTCGGAACAACAAGAAATACAAAAGGAATAACACACTTCACAATACATAAAGAATAGATAACATATTTAACAAAAAAAAAAAAGAATTTACACTCTTCGAAAAAAACAAAAAGAGAAAGAACCCACTTTACAAGGTTTTCATAAAAAACGTAAAACACTTTTTAAAAATGCTAAGGAAACCGTACTCTACAATAACTTATGAAGTGTCTGTCAACTACTCTTGGTAGTGTGCAAAACCACAAAATTCTGTTTGTCTTGATAAGCACCTCTGGTAACACAGAGATCCAAGCGGATATCCCAGAACTAGTTATTTTCCATACGATGAAGGATGTGAGGACATCTCACAGCGTAGTAGTAGTATTAATAGTGATAACATGTTCGAGGAATTCATGAAACTGCCAAGAGTTGAAAAATAAACTATTGAGAAAAAGAAAAATTATAATTATAGAAACTATTGAGAAAAAGAAAATTACAATTATACAGAAAAAACCGTAGTAAAAAGAAAAACTGAAAAAAGTAGGCAGGAGAATGTAAAATGAACTCAATTATCCTTCAGAAAGATATATTTCTTAGGAGTGATGGCTGTTTTATTGCCAATTTTTACGAGGCTAATGCCTTTCATAAGATTTGAATTATTACTTAGATTCCTAGACATGAAGTGGAATTGTAATCAATAAGTAAGTATAAAAATAATTTAAATAAACAAAAAAGAGTAAAGCTTATTCAATGAAATTTTTTATCAATTTAAACACGCACTCAATAATAAACAAACAATAACACTAATTAAAAAAGAAACTTATAAATACTTCTTCAAACAGGCTGTCTTCAACTTGGAGTGTCTTGGTGAAGTTAGGATTCGCATGTTCTCTCCTTCTAGAAAAAGAGCGAAACATAAAACAAGGAAAAGAAAGAATAGAGTATGTAAGTGAAAAAATGAAGCAATCTGACGGACCCACCTCCACTCGTCCTGGGTGACGGTGAAGTATCGGGAATCAGTCGTGCGATGCGGTGAATGAGCCTGTACCCGGGTGGGCCCTGCCAATCACCACGCGGTGATCACCAGTCACCACCACGGCTGCAGTGATCTTTTCGGCTTCTCATCAACAATCACTTCGCTTCAAATTAGAATCACTATCGGAAATTCGATACTAGTCAGATAACGAGCCAAGCTCGCGTTTCTCCCGGCTGACCGCTGTGGCTATTCATCATCAGCTCTGTTGTCTACTGCTCCAGTTGTTGTTGCTGCTGCAGAGAATCACGATTTGCCATTACCTGAATACAATAGAGGCCTATATTGTACTCCTAAATGTTTTAATTTGGTTCGTTCTCGTGCTTAGAGAGTAGGCCTACTGCGAGAGCTTGATGAACGTTTGCAGTGAAGTTCTTCGTCTTATTTGATATTGGATTTCAGTTGATTCCTATACAGTAATATGAATATAGACACGTATTATTGTTGTAGATATCCATTTTTCGTGAACTGCAGTGGAACTATTCATATGTATACACTTGCTGTGCAGAACTGACCTTTTTTGAGTCGCGGCAGACGCGTTTCGAACTATGTCGTTCTTCTTCGGCGCTTGGTTAGATTATATTATATTATGAATAGACACGTAGTTTCAATCAACTATTTGGTCGATTCAACCTTGTTCAGCATTGATACAACAGTTCCTAGCAGGGCTTAATTACTAAATTAAGAAGTACCGGAGCCTTGCCTTAGTGAAGGATCCGGGGGTCCTCCCCCGGAAAATGTTTGAAAATTATACTTGAATTGGTGCATTTTAAACGCATTTGAGCATGGTTATGATGCACATAATAATATGTAATCTACAAAATAGTAAGATAAAAAGTGTAAAGAAGTTTTTTTTAATCAACTTAATTGAATATTAGAGAAACTTTCACACAAATGATTTTATTATCGATGTGAAAATTAACTTTCGTTTGCTGTTCTGCTCTACCACGAGCATATAGCTTTTAATGAATCATTTTTTTTATTGGACTGAGGTTTATGTGAAGTAAAGGCTGTGGTCATCATTATTCAATGAACAAATTATCAGTAGGTTTTAGATTGATATTGTGAAACTCCATAATAAAACTAAAAATGAAATGATCATTTTTTCAATCTATCCTAAATTTACCTATTTATTCGTTTATACAGTACAGTTGAGGGGGGGGGGTCAAAATGGGTAGTCCGGGGGTCCTCCCCCAGAAAATGTTTGAAAATTATACTTGAATTGGTGCATTTTAAACGCATTTGAGCATGTTTAGTAATGCACATAATATACAAAATAATAAGTTAAAAGGTGTAAAAAGTTGAAGAAGTTCGTTTGCAACTTTGTTTCAGTTAACCCAATTGATTATTAGAGAATTTTTCACAAATGGTTTTACTATCGATTTAGTTCTAAAAGGTACCAAGGCTTCGCTCCGGTGTGCTCCGGCTGAAATTAAGCCCTGGTTCCTTCCTAGTCACTCCAAGCCTAAAACATTCATTTCTATTTTCAAGTGAATTATCATTATGGAATGGGAAATAAGATGTTTGAGGTGAATGTATAGAGGTTTAAGATGATATGTAGATTTCCACAATTCATAGCTTAATAAGCTTACTTGGTATTTTATAGTGTTATATCATGGCATTTTTAAGTTATACTCACTGAACCCTACTTTGTTACTTACGATAGTTTGTTACTTATGATAGAATTCACTCTACTAAGATTTCTAATTGATAATATTATTCACTGTTGGCTTCTGTATGGATAATCAATAATTTTTATCAAAAGAACTGAAGATTTTGATACAAATAATAAATAATTTTTTATTAATAGTTCCAATTTACATTGAAAAGACAAAAAATGATTCCGGTGGGTCGAATTCAATAATTATTATTGTCTAGTGATTTGACATTACAACTTTCCAATTGAACTTCTTGAATAATGATATAACAGATGACTCCCTCTAGTTCGGCCACTTCGGGACCGGACCACCGAAGTTGTTATCAAAGTTAAAAATAACCCTATTAACACTCTTACAACATTATGAACTTATCAAAGGAAAGCTTTTGACATCTTTGTTGAATTGTAATGTAGCGAGATACGTTTTTGTAACACATATAAAGTCAATACCGATCTCCTCTCAAGGCCGGCCGGAACATCCGGAAGGATGAGGTATTCTACTGTATCAAAAAGTCTTCCGTTTATGAAAACCTTTCAAAAACTCACCAGTTCCGGAAAACACAATCAATATGCTCTATTACTAGAAGTCATAAAGTGCACATAACATGGTCATAGTCCTCTTACATCAATCCCACAATCAATATATTGTTGATTGCTCTATTTTTAGTCACATCTTTCACCCATTATCTTTGACTCTCTCTTCTTCCTCTAAATTTCTTCAACTGCTTCCTGCTCACCAATAAAATTTTTAATTTGGTAAGTGACAGTAAATAGCAGTTGTTTAAGATGTAATTTTCAACTTCTTGTGAGTCTACCAAATGAAGCAAGAAACATCCCATTCCCGTAGCTTGAATGGCCAAATTATCATCGCAACATATTGTATCCGTAATATACTTCTGCAGATGTAGAGAGGGAAGATTACTGATTGAGTAGAATCAACAATACTACCAATTTACAAATCTTGTTAGCTAGTTAGTCTATATTGCGACCAGTTATGGTGGAGGAAGGGAATGAAATTAGTGGCACATGGAATTGGGTTTTGGCAATTATTATTTCCAACATAATGATAAACAAATTTTAAATTAGGTCATGGTTTAAAAGCTCTCGTGACAGGAAATCATATTCTTCAAGCTTTGACTGTGGTAGTAGTGATAGCATATAAATTATACACGAAAGACACCTGGCTAATGGATAACGAAAATAAAACAACAATAATTGACTGAATTTGTTTTTCCTATCGTATCCGGTCATCTAATCGGCCATAGTAGCCTTTAACTGGACTGGGCTGCTAAAATGGTTTAGTCCAGGATGTAATTATTACAAGTTCAATTTGCACTCATCACACATGAGAGGTTACGGATTATAGTTGTACTCAAGTGGATATATGCTGTAATGATCTTATGTATTGGTCTGTTATTTCAACCGCTCATTCTGCTTATCGTTATTATGGCTGAGCTCAAATTCATAGAGGATATGTTGCGATATAACAATATAACATTATATAACTAATAATACTATTCTAAAAATAGAGGATAATTTCGTGAAAAAATTGAAATTTCAAGGATATTTTTTCTCTTTTGAGGTGTGTGACGATTATTCCGTCCCACTATTGCATATTTCCAGAAATTGTAGGTCCAACTGGATTGGATACTGACCAAAAGTTCTCAAATAACTTCTATCTAAATACATATAACTAGACTGATGGAAGACTTCGTGGCCGTGGACCTGTCAATTCAATGGCAAAAGAACATGAAGTTTCTAGAAAAAATTGCATTGAAGCCCACCCTTAAAAACGTTTTTGATTGATACTATTATTCCATGAATCGCCAAGAAATCTAGTCATGAGTTGATTAAAGTTACATCCAAGAAGTTTGGAAAAGCTATTATAGAAAGCTATTCCATTGAAATATAGACTTTATTTTATCCAAATACTTATTCAATGACTGTTAAAATGTGGAGTGAGATGCATGATTATCAAATCACGAGCATTTGGAGCTGGATTGTAAGTTCAAATTCATTCAGTGAGTCGTCTCGAAGCGTTTTGAAATGTCCAATGCTGAAGAAATCGGTGTCATGAATTTTTGGTTTTTCCATTCACGTTCATGTATACTTATTTTAGCTGTAAATGACAGCAGCATTTCCGTCTGAATGGAATACGACATAAATTTGATTCTAATTTCGGTCACATTGTAGTGAATAATTTATTGTTGACATTTCCACTGAGTGTAGTGTGGATTGGAAGTTTTTATTTGAAATCACTATAGCATTACAACACAACGCACAATCTGCTTCCAATGCGGTCGTTCGTAAACTAGTTGGTTCGGAGCCAAACAACTGTTCTGAACAGATAAATAAATCAGTTCCGGAAAGTTCTGTCAGCGCCTCATCAAATTGCGCTTATTTCCAACACAAAAAACAGCTTTAAGTTCACATTTTCTGATTGAAAACAAAAACATTTGATGGAAATGCTATTACATTGACATGGATATAGGTAAATGATACTGTGAAAGTAAACAGTTTCAGGCATCGCATTGGAATACCTCATCTCATTAGCTATATCCAGTATCAGCGTCAACATAGGGCGAGATATTATCGATTCAAGAAATGTTGGGCACACCTTACAATAAAATAGCACTTAATGGAGCAAGGCTATAAAGTCTCGCTTCAAACGTATAGCTTTTATTTCTCAATTTGGATTTGCATAGCATTACCTCCGAAGTAATGCTCTTAGGAAAGCCGCAATCTTTGCCTGTGAACATGGCAACAAAAATGCCCACTTTCGTGCGGTTACTTTCTTTTCGGAGATGCTTCAATGAGTGCCGACTGTGATCTACTCAATATCATTTCGAATTTGTTATTGTTGTCAATAATGTAATGTTGACTTTTGAGAGGACGTCCTGGAAGATAGTTTATACTGTATAAATAATGGTACACTGGAGTTTCAGTTAAAATAAATAATATGTAGTAAAAGTGCTTTCCAAACAAGTCTGCGCCGTAAATACGGCTCATCTCGTTGACAAGACTTGCTAAAAAATAAGAAATCGCAAATGCTGTCTCAATATTGTTTTGTTGGACTTCCCAGTAACAACATCTAGATAGATCGATGCCAACAGACAGCTATCTTCTTAGTAACGTGCTACAATATACAAAGAATTCAAGTTTGAATTGTGAGCTTATAATTTCAAGTTGCGAACTTATAAGTTGCGTTAAGTTATTAAGTTATCTTGGTCTACGTTATCCATAGTTTGCGTTGCATCTAAGTTTCAGTATTTTTCTATTGCTGATGATGCCCAGACGATTACGAGACTTGTACGTGGGTAAGGAGGTGAATGATAACACATAGATGCCAGATGGAGAAGCGGGATTCGAACCCGCGACCGCTGAAACGACAGCACGCTGTTATTACGACACCCCAAACAACTGCGCTAAGCGGCCCGCCGCTATGAAGCTAAAATTATCAAATCAAGTGGAGTCGAGACCCGTGGTTGTGCGTGGATAATGAGGTGAATGGTGAATGCCATGTCTAAATCGGGAATCGATCTCGAGACCTATAGCTACGTGGTAGTCATTTTTAGAACTAACGATGTTCAAGATTAGTTCATAAAAATCACTTCACATTCCATGGCCCATGTTAATTATGAGCTCACCCTGGGGATAAAGTAAAGCATTCAAGCATTGACTCAAAGACATCAAAGTCTCCCTTGAGTTAGAAAAGTTTGAAAGTAGATTCATAAATACGGATCCTCATTTCCATAAATTTAGTATTATATTTTTTATTGGTTCTGTATCAATATTATATTTAACCGATATCGTTGATCCTGGTCACTAACTAATAATATGGTCCTTCTCGCGGGCTTTAGAATTTTGGAGAATATCTCTGATTGGGTTGTGAAAGGAGAACAGGTAGTCAGCCACTTTGTTCAGCCTTGATGTCATATCATGCTCATTTTTTTACTTGCGCACCCATTGTATATCATGAATAGAAGATTATATCAAAACTGAACGGAGTGCTCAATGAAACGCTTCGTTGAAGTTCTCGTTCCGTTTACGGCGACATGGAAAACGTAACTTTAGTGAGGAATGTGGAGTACTATAGGCTAAGAACACTACGTGTAGTGGAGCCACTTGGATTAGGCAGTGGAGGCAGGAGGCAGGAACTAGAGAAGTCGAGGGTCTCGAGAGCGCAGTCCAAACAAGACAGTTCATTCACACTGACCAACCAGAAGAAGACCGGGAGTAGACTTAGTAGGCTTACTAAGTCCATGTAAGTACTTTTCTGGCCCAAGCTTACTTGACCACATGGCCGTATAGCCACCATGACCAGTGTCATGATCATGTAGGACTTACAACAAACGAGATACCAGGCGACTGGTAGACCGGTAGACGCGCTGATTCGGTCTCAGAGACCTCAGGTCTGCGTTGCGCCTTCCTGGACCGATAACTGATTGATGGCCGTCTCTCACGAGACAAGCCTTGGCTAATAGATGACCGCTATGCCTGCCAAGGTCACATTGGAAAAATAACCTGATGTCAACACTGGATCTCATTCCAGTGTACCGCGTCGCAGAAGTGGTCAGTTCGGTTCACAGAGTAAACAATTACTCCAACATTTATTTATCTTCATGTTTGAACAAGTATTGAACATGTTTGAACGCTATTGGAGCAATACTGAATAGAATAGAATATTTTAGAATAGAATAGAATATTTTTTTATTGTAACCGCTTCTGAGGTCGTCAGAAGCATTACCTTCGTCACAATACAATAAATGTCATACACTATACAATAATTTGAAAAGATAATTTTCTAAAAACACTACAATATTATCACAAATGTTTCATTTCTTCCTTTAAAAATTGAATGGATGTTGAGTTAGGCACAGAATTATGCAGGGCCCCAGAAATACTCAAGCTTCAAGCTAGCTTCTTCAGAAAACAAAAAAAAATATGAAATACCAGTGTCCAAATTATGAACTCATCTCCTATTCTCCTATATCTCCTCTCTCAGAACACTATATTCTACAGACTGCATTCGTGGTGGTGAATAGTCATCGCTGATCGTTTAAGTAGATGCTATTTGCAAATGAAAGTGAAGCACGCTTTCAGCTACTGCAATTAAAGTAATTTCTAAATAGCCGGTAGACGGCCGCGACCTTGCTGCACAAGACTAGTCCAAGCAAACACGTATATACGTAGCTGGATACAGAAAGAAGAATGAGTGCTCGGGTTAGCGAACTCCAAACAGGCTGATTGTTGTAGCTGTGCTTTGATCTTGTCTATTTTCATTGAACTAAATTATAGATGAATACAAAAATTACACTTGGATCAAGCATAAATCTATTGCTCTGCTGGAATGTGGCGATTAGATGAGTATAAACATATGATTAATGAGATGATTAGAGTATTTGAAAGATTTCATGAAGTATTTTGAAATACTTCAGAATGTGAACTCATTTTTTAGATGGGAAGTGATAGCTACGGGAGTGACAGCCGTGAGCCGTAGCAGGTATCTGTTCCATCAGATAGAGATAAGCTGCGTTCTCCTAGGCACTCTTTGTAAGGGTGACCGATTAGATTGGCCAGCAAAAAAGACACTGTTCTCTGCTGTAAAATCACTTCCCGGTGGTTCTGAACCCACCTAAAACTGTAGATCCAGCACATAAATCACAATCATACAACTCATTACCAATGCACAGGTCTCAGACCTATGTGGGCTTCATCCAAAAAAAGAATATCAAATTTTGATACACCAGGTATATGATGGACATATTACGTTGATGAGGTGCCGCCTACTAGATTTCAGATTTGACGCTGTGAATAGTTGTGATACTATAGATATGAGCGAGTTGAACAATATTATTATTATAGTTCAGAGTAAGAATAGTTGATCTTATTTTGAATCATGCATAGAGAGATGCATTCCAAATTGTTTTTTACAACTAGTAGTTCTGTGAACAGTCGACTTCACGCCCAAGAATAAGGGTGCTTGCACAGAGGGACATACTCGTACTCAAACAGACTAATGTGTAACTCTGTTACATACGAACAGACAAATCCAAAACGGTCGACTCGATACAGAGACCTCTCTTCGTTCGGTCAATAACTACAACCCTTCAATCAATCAAATATCGATACTCTTCCCCTTGCAGACTTATTTTCAAAATTGATAAATAGTTTCAATCACCAGATTCCTTTGTTCTATCCATTTAATTGACTTTCAAATGAAAATAATTAGTTTTTTATAGTATGTCCTTGGCATTGTCTTCTCTGCATGTCTGTAATTCTACAGCGTATACGTCAAGATATAGTGACGGTACGCAGAATCATTAAAATATTATCATAAAATATCGGCATAATTTTGAACATCGTTTCTCTATTGAATATAAAACTAATTTTCAAGATCCTCTTCACTAGGTTTCAAGTTCTTTGTAGTAAAGTGGAGGTATACCAATAAATTTCTATTGCTTTTGTCCCACTTGGTTAGAGTGCTGGCTGTGGCATCTGCTTACAGCTTACTACTGTACTTGCGTGATTACCTGATGGCTCATATACTAAAGCAGAAATACACAACGGTCACGGTGTATGCTGGAAAATCGTAAACTTGTTTGTCGGCTGATATTCTATGTTCAGCCATGATGAAACGTGTTCATATAATATGCATCATAAGAGCATACAATATGCTCTCGTTATATTGTCGGTGGCGGACCAAAGTTTCCCATACAATTCGAAACATTTTGTACCCTTGTAAGAATTTATATACAACAGTTTCCATGTAAATGAACAAGGTCGATACTGTGAACTATGACAGCCGTTGCACGTTGTTAGTAAGTTGTTGCACATACATGTTATATTATACGACTTTCTACGGAAGTGGATCGCTTTGGAGTAAATTTTAGATATTGAAAAGGGGATTTCTATGGAAATTTCACCTTAAACATGAATGAGAAGGAGGAACTACTGAGAAGTTTCATAGGCTTTCAGCTTTTGATGACCTGGCTCATGAAATTACATTATGGATGTTCTCCAGATGACTGTATGTTCACAAAATAATTATTTGTTAATTTTCTCTGAATGCTATTAATGCAGACGACCTCCGAAACTGCGGGGTACTGACAACTGCAATCAAATCAACTCAATCAACTATCAAATTTGTGGAAATCGATGCTTGCCACTGCATAACAATAATCAATAAATTACCGGAAAACTAACACCTGATCGGCAATTAGCTACTTGCTTCAATTGATATGACAATAATAATTTCAATCCAAATAATGCCTTCATTTATTTCACTTCCTTTCAAGCCCGAACATAATTATAAAAACTTTAAAAAATTAATCACATCTTTAAAGATGTCTCGGAAAGTCATCGATGAAACCCGAATATTGTTTGAATGAGGTACTCCTGGTGTATCGAATATCATCGCGGTCAGATGCCAATAAAGTTGGATCCAATACTCTCTCAGACTGAATCTAGTTGACAAGTTTTGTGTCCACCCTGTCTCAACCAAGTTGAAGACCTCAATATTGCATTACAGAATTTACATACAAAATAATTCGGTCGCAATGTTCATGATGTTATCTCTCTCTTTCCATGTTTTTCTCCAAATTTCCAACCGCAACATCATTTGACACCATCATCTCATTATTTCAATATGATTCAACTGGATATTGGAATACCAGTTATAGTGAGTATACCAATATATAGTGAGGAATACCAATATGAAGATATAGATCTTGATGCATATAGTGATTGGAAAAGATAATTGACCTCAAATGCTGTCGTGATGAGCTTTATCTTATACGGGACATTTTTTTAACTCGCATAAATCATAAATAATAACGTAAAATCTGAGAACTATTACACGTGACCTGAGTTAGTAGAAACTAATATTATTTATTATCACTCAAGTAATCAATGATAATGATGATAATAATTGTGTGGGTGCAAAATTTAATGCAGAAAGCTGTCATATTGTGCATAACATCAATAGTAAGGAGCTTCCTAAATATTAGAAAATAGAAAGGGTGTCATTTTGCTAAATTGCCAATGCTACCCTCTTACCCAGTAAAATGGAAATATATGTTATTCATAAATAATATTAATAAATTGAGAATTCGTTTATTTAACTGCGAACATATTCAAACATTTCACACATGACAGGCCTATAGCATAATACAACATGAGTACAGTAATACAAAATGTATTTGCAGTGCATCCTTCTTTAGGTTATACCAGTGTGGAGAGATGGCTCCTATTCTAAATAAGCCAACTGAAATTATAAAAGCATAGTCACTGTGCTCAATTGAAAAAATATAATATATATTTTACAATAATACTAATAATAATGATAATAATAATAATAATTTTTATTAATATTATCATTATTATTATTCTATAGCAATATCAAAGCATTCCAATATGAGTGAACCTAAATTATAAAGAACAGTGTTTGAGTAATGTCGGCAATAAAACAAACAGAATAAAGACATGAGGTCAGGGATCGTGTAGAGTTTAGTGTAAGCAAAGAGAGATTCAGTTATTGCATTGTGCAATTTAAAATACTCTAAATTGTATCAAAATCAAATGCTGAGAAGTCTCACAAATTGTGCTTTAGAAAAAAAATCACAAATTATGCTTTAGAAAAAAAATCTGAACAAATAAGCTATCTCTCAAAATGGAATTTAAATAAAATTTAAAATTTGAACAAATTAGATTAGGTGAATTGATAAATACAGAAAATAAAATTATTTATAAATTTTCCAAATAATTATAAGAGAACTTTACAATTTGGTAAAAATAGAGAGAACTGAAATGATATACTTTTTTCTTTTGCTACGGCTTTAGAACCATTTGGACCTTTGATGTGAGATTTCAAAAATGGGAGGTGCCTTAATAATTATTGTGTTCACTTAAGAATTTGGTGGTGAATTTGCAAGTGCTGCCGAGATCTGACTCAGTCTGCAATGCCCTTCTCGTCCGTCTATTTATGCGAATTCATAGGTTCAAGAGCTTCCTCCTTTTAGGCCCTTTGAAAAAAAGTCTACATGAATTGTAAATGGCCTTATTATTAAATAATCAAGTGAGAAATTCGTAAAAAAAAAAAACATTATTAAATGCCATCATAGCGATCTTTTAACCATTTACCTCCCTTGATCGATCTTGAATTCAAATTTGTATGGAGCCCAGGTCAAAAGTCTATCCAATAAAACTCCTACAAATGCAATGTTTTCTTCCTGGTCTAGTTGATTATCATCTACAAACATGTTTATAGCCATATCTTCATTTGAATTATGCTTGTTTTTGAAATGAAGGTATTGGCATTTTCGACTACTGTATTAATTTCAACTGACTCTAGAATTAGAAAATGGACTGCACACCTATATGGGCACCTAAATGCACACCTATATGGGCATTCAAATTATCTAGAATGAAATTGCTGAAAATAAGTGATATATCGTCTGCAATTGAGAGGGCTCTGCCACTAGTTAATTCCTTAGGTAAACAGTTGACATATAGAACAAAAAAAGCAATGGAGCAATGGACTCCATTTTAGTATTGAC
Organism: Conomelus anceps; assembly: GCA_948455865.1. Lineage (NCBI taxonomy): Eukaryota > Metazoa > Arthropoda > Insecta > Hemiptera > Delphacidae > Conomelus > Conomelus anceps. Next base: position 71,985,679 of record OX418218.1, read on the forward strand.
CCTTAGGCACTCCAGCTTGGACCTCCAATTTATTAGATTTATTCTGTACTATACTATTCTCAACCACTGGTTAGCTATACACATTTTTTTGTCTTAAAAAGTTCGATTCAAACCATTTCAGTTCAACTCCATTTACACCTACATTTTTCCGTATTTCCAATAAAGTTCTATGGTTAACTCAATCGAATGCCTTTGCTAGATCCAAGAAGACTGCAGCAGATTTATCACCTCAGTCTATCATATCTATTATTTTTTCAACTAGAGAAACTATGGTGATTCAACTATAAACTATTCAACTTAACGGTAAATACCTAATAGAAAGTTCAATAACTGAATAATAAACTGAGCTCTCATTAACTTTAGTCTGAAAAAAATTTGGTAATCACTTATAATATTATCACAATTACTGTCACAGTTGTCCTCAGACTAATCGCCGAAATTTACTGCAATTTATAGTTGCAATACACTGTATGAAGAATAATAAGAAATATGATGTTCGTTTTTCTAGTGCTGATTTCTTTGTTAACTAAATTTGAGCACTATTCAATGCTCAACTAACTTGTAAAACCCTTTTTTGCAATTTATTAAACTTGACTCAATTATTTATTGTTCGTTTACAGCCTGAACCTGACTCGCAGAATCATGCGTTCAGAAGCAAGGTGTTCAAGAAGCCAAGACCATGTCACCTTTGTCATCAGCCCATTCATCATCAGGGTTCATGCTGCCGTGGTAAGTAAATATGTAAAATCATACATTTTTATTCCTATTTCATGCTTCATCCTTATTATATTCGGGTTTCTGATGTCAAACAAGTATTTTATGTGAATGGAAAAATGAGTGAAATCCAGTACAATACTCTTTAATTATTATTAGGCCTAACTGACTACGTGATTGGAATTTTATATGGGGCTCCAATCCTTTAAAAGCTTGAATTGTTAGTATTTTTGTAACATTTTCACTTTTGAAATATCAGGGTCTTAGAATCTATAAACAATAATTTTGAACTGTGAAATTCGTGTGGATTATGTTGTTATTAGTGGTGAGGAAATAGTTTGGAATAAGAAAGAACTGAGACCATGGATACAACGAGTATCAAGAGATCAATTTTGCCATTTAGAAAAATATTTTTTCTTGAAAGTAGGGTGTCTTTCGAATACATAAGAGCATTCTCAAGGACTCAGTTAGATAAGAATATTTTTTTCCATTAAGTATCACAATCAAGTTGTATAAAAACTATTGGTAAATATTTTAGACTGATTCAATGGGCTCTTTAGAAATATTATTACACGAATAAGTAAGTGTACGAGCAGTAGGATAATACCAGTATTTTAAACAATTATAGATGCTTAAATACCAATTGCAAAAGTAATATGGAAATGCAACTTCAAATAATAACGTTATATTGAACTTAAAATTCCTTTCCAATAAATCACATTTCATATTATATATTTTATATATTTATTCATTATTGTCTGAATGGTGTTTGTTGTTTTAATTTGTTTCAACGATAAAAATTATAAAACGAAATTATGATACTGTAATTATTGTGTCCTAATAAATACCAGGGACGATAGTTTTCAATGCTAGGATGCTTCGTCTATGATAATACACATTGATACATTTAGCCTCATCTGAACATACTTTGTTTGGAAGTCGTATATACGGTTCTTTGACCGTGATTTCAACTTTTAACAATCATTATTATCAGATTCAATCACAATGGCATCATGGTACAAATAATTTACTTATCTATATAAATAAAATTAGAGTTTTGTCTGTACATTTATCAGAATTGTATATTTTTTGGTTATTTTTACGTTTTATACATTAAATAAGCCGAAAATAGTCTTATCTCACTTTCTGTCTGTCTGTCTGTCTGTCTGTCTGTCTGTCTGTCTGTCTGTCTGTCTGTCTGTCACGGCCGCAAAGGTATTTTTCGCGGCCTTCTCCTCAAAAACGAGAGCATCGATCGGGATTTTAGTTATTGAACAGTATTGAAAACATTATTGACAATGTCTTTAGCTATAAAAAACTAAATTAACTTTTTTTTTAACAGAGTAATAAACGTTTAAAAACCAAGTACTGTGCGATTTTGGATACATTTTACGCGGCCTTCTCCTCAAAAACGAGAGCATCGATCGGGATTTTAGTTATTGAACAGTATTGAAAACATTATTGACAATGTCTTTAGCTATAAAAAACTAAATTAACTTTTTTTTCAACAGAATAATAAACGTTTAAAAACCAAGTATTGTGCGATTTTGGATACATTTCTTCCAAGTTTTATTACCACATAAGAATAAGAACAAATCATGTAATTTATCATGATATATCAATCAGCTGTTCTCAAATATAAATGGTGGGCCCTTCGCGGCGTTATTTACGCTGTCTGCAGACTTGTGTAGTCGGAGCATTGCAGTCTTTTAGGAAACATATGTCTGGTGAATTAAAGCTCATCTTATGTTTTATCAATTATTTCTTTGTTGAAAAAAACAAAATTTTCTAATTTCAATTTATCGAAACAAAAATTAACATTTTAGGAAGGTTCGGTTTGTGCCAGGCTCTTGGGAATTCGCCAGGTAGCACTATTATTACCACAATAAAAAATCACGTAATTTATCATGATATATCAATCAGCTGTTCTCAAAAAATATTCTCTCTGATGCCTCTCACTAAATTGTTTACATTCTAAGTTGTTCACACGATACAGTTCTTGTGCGGTACAGTAAATTTGCTGTATCAGTTATTTTGCAGTCCTTCGTTTGCATGTAAATTTCATATTGTATGTTCACACAATACTGTTTCGACTGGATCCAGTAAAAAAAGCTGTTCTAGCCGATTTCTACATTCGGTTTTGTCTTCGAAAACTGTATCACTAAAATCAGCTGTACCGCAAAATAACTATCCGTATCCGGTGGCACATGTATTGTACCGGTAATGGATATGTTCAAACGATACGCTTATTACACTGGAAGCAGTCTTCAGATCGTCAGCATTGATCTTCTTCATTGATATTCTTCAGCATTGATCTTCTTATTAGTGAATTCCAGTGTCCAGAAGTGGAAGATATTAATTGTGAAAATTTAATTTCTCTAATATATGAGAGACCCGCCTTGTGGGACAAGACTTAAGATTAATATAAAAATAATGAGAGAAAAATGTGTGGAATATTGAAACCAGAATTTGCGTACTTTGATCAAAATTTAAGAGAAACCTTCAGTAAGAAACTTATTCAAAAAAATCTTAGAAAATAAAAAATAAAATCCTGGACTGGAATAAATAAAACTGAACTGGAAGCGCAATGGAAGAAGGAGGAGAGCACAGCAATAAGCAGCAAAGCCGGACCGTGTGAACATCACAGTACAGTTGACGCCGTACAGTAAAAAAACCGTACCGCAAAAAAACTGTATCGTCTGAACGGGGCCTAAGCTGCTAACAACTTCATGATCGTTGCTATAAAAAAGCCGAGACATATTTAGTCTTATTTCTAAACATATCCGTACGAAGGACGGGCACAATAGCTAGTAATCATAATATAAGTAAATAATAATAATTGTACCATGATGCCATTATAATATTACTAGCGGTACCCGGCGTGCGTTGCTACGCTAGATAGAAAGGACATGTGATTTTTGTAAATTTGGAAATGAAAAAGCTTACCCGTCTGTTGCAAAAGTGATGTGTTAAAAAAACATGTGTTAAACATTTGTTATTCAGTTATTTGCAAGTCAGTATAATAACGTATGTCCAAAAAATTACCTGAGCACTGAAAAAGCATGACCATTACAGATGATTGGCAAACATACGTTTACCGGTTTGATAGACAGACGTTGTTTTTAGAATGATGATTTGCAAAACACACAAACAGCTTGTCCATCGAAACAGCGTTTACAGCAGATCGAAAAATTTCAAATTATTTTCCATATGATTAAAAGATCCCAGTAAGCTAGTAAGCTAGTACAACCATGTACCCGTGCTTTGCATAGGCAACATTTTAACCCCCTAAAAACACCCCTAAAATTGCGAATTTTGGAAAATCTTTTCTTATTGCACGGTGAAATCCTATAAGGATTGTTCATACGAAATTTCAAGTTCATAGGCCTAGTAGTTTTGGCTCTGCGTTGATGAGTGAGTCAGGGTATCATCCTTTTATAGATAGAGATTAGTAACCATATTTATGAGCGACTTTATCACTCGAGCTAAACAGTTATCGCACGACGTGTAACCGAGACTTGCGAGAGTAATAAAGAAGCCTTACAACTGTAGTTTTCCTACAACTGCAGTTATGGATTTCCATTCAATGATTTTTTAAATTATTTACTATTTCCGTACACAAACACAATGCCATCATCTTTGAGGTTATAAAACAATTATCTGGTAGGCTAATAATCAGCTGACAAACTTTAGTGTTGTCAACTGTATGACAATTATCATTCCGTTTGATAATATTTTGTTATTGTTTGATGTACGATCTGGCTAACTACAATTTGCACTTTTTTCGAGAAATTGAAAAAAATCTCATTCAAAGGCATTATTTTTTAAATAATTAAAATATAGTTATTCTTTATTAAAACATAGATAATTGTAAAATATATGATAAATTATGGACGTCAGGTTCGATAATCTAGACTGAGAGGTTGGCAACACTGGGAAGCGTAAAGTAAAGCTATGGTGTTAGCAAGCGTAAAGTACTATTTATTGCTTGCTCCTCAGTAAACAGCTGTTTTATGATTAGTTATCAGCACGTAATAGTTATTTATGTATTAAGAGCGTGAAGCGCAACTTTATCGCTCGAGCCAAAACATTTACTGCGCGACGCACAGCGGAGCGCAGTAATTTTGCGAGAGCGATAAAGAAGCTTCACGCGCGAAATACATACAATATTTTTCCTACAACTGCAGTTCTGGATTCCAACACAATAAAAGTTTGTAGTTTGTAACATCACAGACCGTGCGCGGATTTGGTTAGCGTTCGACTTTTTGAGGTTATGTGAATTTTACGGATTCCATGATCCACCAATGAGAAGACATCAAAATCAAAACAGAAGCGTAAAGAAAACAGCTGGCGAGCGTAAAGTACTTTACCGCTTGCGGAGCAGTAAAGAGGTATTTTACAATTAGTTTTCAGTACGCAAAGAACTACTTTACGAGCAGCTGTAGGAAATAGTTATTTTCCTACAACTGCTCGTAAAGTAGTTATTTACGTACTGAAAACTAATTGTAAAACACCTCTTTACTGCTCAGCAAGCGGTAAAGTACTTTACGCTTGCCACCTGTTTTCTTTACGCTTCTGTTTTGATTTTGATGCCTTCTCATTGGTGGATCATGGAATCCGTGAAATTCACATAACCTCAACAATGGCGAATGCTAACCAAATCCGCCTGTCTGTGATGTTACAATCTACAAGCTTTTATAGTGTAGGAATCCAGAACTGCAGTTTTAGGAAAAATATTGTATGTAATTCGCGCGTGAAGCTTTTTTATCGCTCTCGCAAAATTACTGCGCTCCGCTATGCGTAGCGCAGTAAATGTTTTGGCTCGAGCGATAAAGTCGCGTTTCACGCTCTTAATGCATAAATAACTATTATGTATTAAGAGCGTGAAGCGCGACTTTATCGCTCTAGCCAAAACATTTACTGCGCTACGCATAGCGGAGCGCAGTAATGTTGCGAGAGCGATAAAGAAGCTTCACGCGCGAATTACATACAATCATTTTCCAACAACTGCAGTTCTGGATTCCAACACAATAATAGCTTGCTTGTAGTTTGTAACATCACAGCCCGAGAGGGCAGTACGTAAAGAACTACTTTACGAGCAGTTGTTGGAAAAACTAGTTCTTCACAGTTTTGTTATATACTATACTTCTAATGGAATTATTCCTATGATAGAATCAATAAGAATTATCATTTCTGTTTCAGTCTGCAAGTATGTCTGCCACAAGTCCTGCGAAACGAAGGTAATTACCAAATTTTAGAACTCACAATATAATATCACGACACAATATAATCATGTCGCAATATAATCTTACTCACAATATAATATAATTTCGAGTAATATCACAATAAATTTTCACCTGACTTCCTATTGTCTCATAGTCTGAAATATTTTTGGAGTAGTCCATCTCACTATACTGTACAACAATAATGTTATTAATGTGGCTTTTTAGTTCTAAATACTATATCATTTCAGGTAGTTCATTTAGTTTTAAATTTGAACTCACAATATAATATAATTTCGAGTAATATCACAATAAATTTTCACCTGCCTTCCTATTGTCTCATGGTCTGAAATATTTTTGGAGTAGTCCATCTCACTATACTGTACAACAATAATGTTATTAATGTGGCTTTTTAGTTCTAAATACTATATCATTTCAGGTAGTTCATTTAGTTTTAAATTTGAACAGTTGAACTTCCAGCACTTATTCACATTTCTCATTCAATTTTTTCCAGCTGACATACCGAACATTTCAGTATTATAAATGAAATACGTTCTTATATGAAAATAATCATCAATTCTCGAAACAAAATGTTGTATGTCCAAGACACCCGCTTTGTTGACAGCTTTTAGAGAGGAATTCTGTATCGGAACTTTGATAGGTTGTTCGTGACGGGCTAATTTTATCCTTTTTACGGAACCGTGACATAAGCGGACCGATCACTTTCTCGAACAACGGATCACTAATTGATCACCAATCACCACCTATGATGGGAACGAGCTGTAAAGAATGGAAATTGGAATGGGGCTAGATAAGCTCTTATAGTCACTATTACCACTAGCATGATCACCAACAACATCACATCGTCGTCATCATCACTATTATGCTGATGATGTGGCTGCATCACCATGTGCAGCCGGTGTGCAGTAAGAAGGCCTACACTCAGTCACGCGTTTAATCGTGACCCGTGTGAGCCGCGCCTCTAATGATATTAGGTGCACACTCATTACGCCATTAACTCAGAGAGACCACGTCACACTTAGCAACATGCTTCACGGTGAAGAGGACCCTCTCGGCTCGCATCTAATGGAATTTATCTCAATTGGTTATTGAATATGCATGTATTATATGGTAAAGGCGGTCACTTCTATCAATTGTCCATTGATAATTACGATGATACCCGTAGGTATGACCGCATTACTTCAAATGTAAAGAGGATAGTGATGGAAATGAATAAATTAGTGTATGACTTTTATTGATGAAAGACATTGTATCAGATTCTACGCTCTTGGTCACAAAAGCTTTAAATGTAAGCCTTAATCCTTTTTTAATTTTTAGCCTACGACAATGCTACCTATGCTATGATAAAAGATAAAGCTCTCTCTCAAAACGATAACTATGACTGATATTTGAGATTTATTCATTACTTTTTACATTTATTCATTACTACAATATATTATATTATAGTTTGGACATGGAAAGTATACTGAATTCTTGACGAAAAAGTAATGAATAAATCTCAAATATCAGTCATAGTTATCGTTTTGAGAGAGAGCTTTATCTTTTATCATAGCATAGGTAGCATTGTCGTAGGCTAAAAATTAAATTATATTGTGATTATGCTATCCTATTTGTCCACTATTTTGTGCCTATTGCCTAATATACCAAGTACACCAAACTATTACAGCCTATGTCTACTGAATGTGAATAGGTGGAATATAAAGATATCTCATGTAGTTGATTGAATTATCTATATAAAAAATATAATAGACCTGAATGAAGATGAGAAGATTGATAGAACCCATATTTTGAATACAGTTTACAACGAAACTTAAAAAATTGATATAGATATCATTGTTTAAAAACATTTCTTCTTGGATCTCGCTATGGATCAATCGTCTAATCGTCAGTCTGATAAGAGACCACTGATTTTACCTCAGGCCACTCCCGTGTTTCGGAGGACACGTTAGGCTGTCGGTCCCGGCTGCCTAAAAACAGTCGTTAAGTCACGTCAGAGGCCCTGAACTTATTCAGGTGCGACCTGATAACTCTGACACCAGAGCTGAGCCAGCCAGGTCATACGATATTATTATTATTATACCACTGATCTGAATTTTGCTCAATAATGACTACACAATACTCCAAACCACCCGTTTCATTGTATGGCCGGTACTTTAGGCTTACCCTGGTGCAAGATATCAGAGTGAGCTTATCATCATCATTTATTAATAATGTGGAATAAATTAGAGCGGGACGTTCTATCGTGGAAAAAAGGAAAAGCATGACACACATGTGAGAATAACTCAAGAGCGAGGCAACACAGCAGAACAGCTGATTCTGTCTGTATCATTAGAGAGATTGTTTTATAACTCTGTTTCGTCAGATTACTGTAATAATACATTTAGAAATTTGTATGAAGAAGTGGGATAACTTCATGTATGCAAGTAGAGGTGTGTTGGTCGCTTTAAAAATTGTTTCTGGGTGAGAAAGAACGGGATTTAGGATGTGGAAGCTTACAATTATATGCTAATTCTAAGAATGATCGTCTCCCCAAGAAGACCAATCACACCGTGCATGACACTGTGGGTGGTCTCAGTGTGATTCTTGACCATGTATGATGCCATACATATATGATTCGCTCTCCTCCTCCTCCTCCTCCTCCTCCTCATCCTCCTCCTCCTCCTCCTCCTCCTCCTCCTCCTCCTCCTCCTCCTCCTCCTCCTTCTTCTTTGTTTTATTTTTCTTTATCTTCATTATGACATGTATAACAGGCTAATGTCTATGTTTCTGTATCTTGCTACACATGGTAAGATTTATCTAGTTATATAACAATGCTGTTCGTCTCAGGAGCCTACTATGCTAATTTTAATTTTTTTGTCTGTAGTTGTCTTGTCTGCGATTCATGTCAACAACAGTAACAATTATTCATACTTGAACTCATTCATATTATGCTATAACTTACGGATGTCTGTGATTTATTAGTCATATTGCTAAATCTATCTCATGTTGTGAGAGGTCTGTAGTTCATGTTTTCTTTATAAATTTGGAAATTCCTTAGAATTCAGAATTATTAATATTCTGATTATTAATTTATTTAGTTTTAGATAACGGCTCGAAATTTCCTCATAGCAAATTTCATAGAACTCGATCATAATTATTCCATTTTTTAATTACTTTAAGATCTCACTATATAAATGGTAGAAATCATTAATTTTTTCTGTCATTTTTGAAAATTTGTTGTACATTCACTAAGATAATGGAAAACAATATTATTTTAAATTCTCTAGTTTTTAAATGGCTGTTTATTTCATACATTAAAGCAATTTTCGAAGCTTGTTTGAAGTATGAGGCGCCCCAAAAATTAATTCTATTTAGCATTTTCTAATTAAAAGTAAAGAAATCAGCCACAATGGAGCCCAATAAAATTATTCCATTGTCCCGTAGTTGAAATGGCCCTCTACAATAGAAGCGAGTCCACTTTGGCCATTTTGTAAGAAAATTAATCAAGGACCAGATTCTTCGTTCATTCTCTTTATTTCTGCTCTCCCCAGCAAGCAGTGCTATTCAATTGAGGATAATCAATAGTTTCATAATTAGCCAGACAGAAGCGGCCAATAATGCATTTGACACGGTTCTCGTTCTGGACAACAACCGTTATTACATTCTTGGCTGTTTTGTTCAAGTGACTTGTGAATTTTTTCTTTTCGCTAATCCTCTTGAACCAACGTTTTAAATTGGTTTTAATTGTTAAGCTAGCAATACAATAACCTTGTCCACTTGAATACGGGTTGACCACAATAAAAATCATTTGCTGCCTTCAATCTTTCTTCTTCTTATCTACATTCCCTCTTCGTCGATTTTTGATCTTGATTTCGCTTTTTTCCCTACTATTAGCCTACTAATCTTTAAGCAGTACTTCATCTCGACCTCCTCTTTGTCAGTCTCTAAAACTTCACTCATTTCTCCACAATAACATTTCTTGCCATTTCTACCAACTTGTTTCTACCGTGTTCTTGTTCATATTCTTTTTCTTTTTGCGGGTACTTTTCTCTGGATATAAATAATAATGAGGTCAAGGCAGTGCAGTATCTCCTGATAGTAACTTATATCCTATGGAAATTGATAGAATGATGTAATCTCATTATTATTTATCTCCAACTCCACTCTTTACTTCTCTATAGTATTTATTACTATCATTTCTTATATTTCTCCGAATTTTCCATTAATGCCAATGTAATCTGAATATTTGATTTTGCATTTCATTATTTTGCTCCATTCTTTTTTCTCCCTACGTACCCATCTTTCTGTCCTTTGTTCTACTCAAGTTCCTTTCCTTTTGTTTCTTTTTCTTATTATTATTTTTATTTTCTCCCTTTTTCACCTACTCTTGTAATTTTTTTGTAATCTTTCTACCATAACCCATCGTGATCACTTAGACTGTATGTTTTTTCAATCTTACAACAATATTACTCTTATTACATTATCTTACTACTCGGAAAAGTTTTTTTTTGCATTTCTTACCTTCTTAGTGATTTCCAATAGATTTATACTGTTCTCTGATTTCTACTTCATTCATTTTCTTTTTTCTCATAAGCTCTATTTCTTCCCCCTTTCAAGGTATAGGCCTACATGAAAATTCGGAGTTTTTCTTCCGAGCGTCGTAAAACATGACAAAAATTTCCTGTCATGTCAAGAGTAGTAATATGCATATAATATAGTAATATAGTGGAATGCATCCCACCAAACGAGAACTCGGACAATGTAGATGCACTGGCATGTGCAGCATATGCATCGGTTGTGCATTTATTTGTGTGAAGTGGTGTGTGGTGGTCCCGCGCGCGAAAAATAACAAAACAAGAACTGGTCAAAGTGAATGCGAGAGAAGAGATTGGCGAAAGTGCAGCTAGGAGCGCTGGCGGTCGCGGCGCGAGTAGATTCGCCTGTTCCGTGTTCAAACAGGCTGAAGCCGAAGCTCCTAGTCCCTGCTCTAGAGCAACACACCGCACCAGTTGGTGGTGTGATACGGTCGGTGTGACATGGATACTATTTGTCAGTGAGTGTGTGCGGTTTATTATTTCGTGTGGACCCGGTGTTTAGCCTACCTGTTACAACATGGATCCTCACTACTTCTACTACTATTATTCACAGGTGATCCATTGGAAATTATCATCTAAAAATTAGGTGTTTGACAAACGTTAACACCGAATTCATTACAACCTGGAAATTATCATCTAAAATTTCGATGTTTTAACACCGAATCTTGAAAACTGCACGATCGTCCATGCAATATGCTTTAAAAGTAAACATGCACACAAATATGATTTATTCTACAATACTCAACTTTCTTTGACACAAAACCTGAGTACATCATCATCACCAGTAACAATTGATGATGGTACCAATTGAAAATCTATTTGCATCGTAGTATTTAAGACCTAAATCTCATATGAATTAAGTGCCAAATGAACAATATCTGTGTATCAGCTATGAGTTACTTCATTGATTTTTTTCGTGGAGTTTTCAATTTCTTCATCATTATCATTATCATCAGGGTGGTACCAGTCTGAGGATGAGGATAATCTCATCATCCTATCATCTGAGAATGATACCAATAAAAAATTATACTAAAATAATTTCTATTATACTTATAGCTTCCTTGTTCCATAACGATCTGCGTTGTTAATTTTAACTTTTTGTTGTAAATTTAACGACTTGCAGTCAGTATGAGATTGTGAATATAAAATAAATGTACACTTGGCCGAACGTTTTCGAGTTATTGAAACTCATCCTCAAGGCTTAAAGTTTAACTCGAAAACGTTCGGCTAAGTGTGAGTACATTTATTATATATTCACAATCTAAAACTGATAGTAAGTCGTTAAATTTACAACAAAAAGTTAATATACTTGTTTTGTTGAGTTTGAAACCTAAATCTCTTATATGAATCAAATATGGAATAAGCAATAAGCATAGGCTATAGCCTACTTCATTCAGTTAGTTCGAGATGGGAGAATAATTTCTTGTAGCCTATTGATAGTACTTTTGCATATTAAAAATCTTTTATCTACGACCATGTCATAATGTATACATTACAGTTTCACAATTGATGCCAAAACAGCTGTCTTTTCGAAATGCTTTTTGAAACCCGTTGCATAAAGAGCTCATTATAGTACAGGTTCTACATTATAACACGGGCTCTGGACCAATCAGAAGCATTTTTGATGGAATCAATATCGTAATTCAATATTTTGAAACTATCAGCTGATTTGTTCAAACTGCTACACCAGCTGCAGTTTGTTAGGTTAAAAGCTCTAACAAGCTCTAACCTAATGCTCTAACCTTGTTCAAACTGCTACACCAGCTGCAGTTTGTTAGGTTAAAAGCTCTAAAGCTCTAACCTAACAATCTACTATAACTTCTCACATTTGAGATGAGAGGTTAGGTATCTCTGACAGTCACAGGTAAAATGAAATTGTTTTAATTAAATGTATACTAGTGGTCGTAGATAAAATAGTGTATGCAACGATTTTATTTGGCCATTAAAGCACTCGTGAGATATTTATAACACTCGCATTCGCTCGTGTTATAACTTACATCTAACTCGTGCTTTAATAAGGGTCAAAATAAAATCGTTGCATAAACTACTATTAAGATACTCCAAATTTCACTCTTTATTTAGTTTAACTTCTTTAAATTTTTTCTTTAATTTCTTCAAACTTTAGCCAATTTGACGGTCGTAAATTCAAAATATGCCTACAGATAGATTGCTACCGGTTTCTAGTAATGTTCGTGGAATCTCTGATGTTAAGCTTGCATTATTTCTGAATTTTTTAGCGTAGGCTAAATCCTTACTATTTCCATTAATCACGTTACCCGTTTCAACGTGTGATAGCTGTTCTAAGTAGCATAAAGTTACTTGAAGCATTATTTTACAGTATTATGATAACAAATATGAAAAATTTAATGGCTTGTCGCCTTCAACGGAACTTATTTTGTACAGTAGAATCACACGAAATGAAACATCATAAGAACATGATAGATTCTTCATTTTTATATATTCGTCATTTTCATAAGATGATCTTATTGTCGATATGAACCTTTATTGCAGTCCTTGTTCGCACCTTTCCTTATTTACTACTTGAATATGAAAAGTGAAATTTGACTTGAAAACTTTAAAAATTAAAAGCCTGGTAATTGGATATCAGATATCACCTCTAAAACTGTAGTAATGTTTTCTACAACATGTCTCGATTGATTGATTGATTGTTATAATCTCACTTTGCCAGGTCTTGAAAGACCTATGGCAAACATCAAATATCAATTACATTAAAGGTGAGCTGGAATTTACTGTGATGGTAGAGACAGTGATAACAGCTGCCCCGTTTTTAAAAGACAAAGGACTTTGTATTTTGTAATACAATAAACCGCAATTTTGAAGATACCTGCAAATTTTTGTGTTGAATCAGCATAGTTCGTCATTATATCTATCTATCAATCTGAAAGGCTAACTAGCTTCTTTGTATCAAGATTCTAATTCAGTTCAATTCTGTTTTTTATGATAGAGCATTTTCCTTACATAAATTTAGCATATAATTATATTCACAGTAATATTGAACATCAACCAATTCTACTTTGTTGTGATTTTCGCTCAAATTCAATTTTCTGACAGTGGATGACAATAGTTCAGATTAATGTACAGTCTGCTGTTCACACTCATGACTATAGTTAAGCTATGAATTATTGTGATTCCGTGATTACAGTGATACAGTTCTCAGTTGAGAAACAGCGTCAAAAAACTTATCTTTTCACCCTCAAGAAAGATAGACAAAATCAGAATACGAAAATACCCGTTTTCTTCTTATCTACCTTTTCCTCTACTCCTCTTCTTAACAGTCCTAATTTTATTTCACCTTTTCTCTATCATGATAATCATCCTCCTCCTCCTCCTCCCCCTCATTCTCCTCCCCCCCCCCCACATCACTACCACCGCTACATTCACCATCACGACCCCTTATAATATTTCTACATCTTTCTATCCTACTCGTCATTCTGCATCATCACTTCCATATTCTTCTTTTTATCATTTGGTCTGTCTTCGTTTTATCCTTTTCAACTCCTCCTTCATTTTCGGCTACTTCTACTTTTTCTTCGTCCTTTCAATCCTTTCTCAATTTTTCATTTTTTGATCCTTCAACACTTTCTTCACTTTCAACCAATCGAGGCCTTCTTCTAGTTTTCCAGATTTTCTTGCTCTCTATCATCCTTAACATTTTCTTCTCTTGTTCTTCTCATTTCTCTCCCTTAATCCGGACACTTCTTCCTCATTCTCATTACTTAGCTCAGCATCTTTGAATATGGTTTTTTGGTGAAAATTTATCTTCTCGATCAAATTTTCATAATTTTCTCCTTCCTAATCCTTTCTAACTTTAGCATCTCTTTTCAACTTTCCTTTCCATCCAATTTCGCAACCACTCTTTGTAGCACCTTTTCTTTATGAAACTAGCGTCGTATTATGGAAGTTCCCTATTCACTCGTGGGGTCTTGGGTGATGAATCTGGTTGATATTAAGGAGGAAGTGCTGTAGACAGCCACTCCTCTATAGAATGCAGAACATCAAAAGCAGGTGCTTAATATTCAATTACTCTTTTCACGTTTAATGGCAAAAATAATTTTCATAAAAAGAGGTGAAGCTGGTGGGCAAGGCACAGTGTATGGGGGGGGGGTGACTAATTTCAATACTGGCTTAAAAGCACTCAGCTAGGTGAGGTGAGGTGAGGATAGGAGTGACGGAGGGTGGGGTTGGTCCAGCATCTTCATAATCATCAACATTATTGCTCTCTTATCATCGCTTGTTCACCTTCAAAGCCAGTGTTTATACATGGGATGATGATGATGATGGTGCCTGATAAGATGAACATAACTCCATTCCATCAGCATCAAGGTTAAGAGTACGGTCCACGGTATTTTAGCATGCTGTTAAGTGTATTCCGTGGACTGATTATCATTAAAACTATAACCAGATAATGGTGGTAAAAAAAATGTTGATTGGTAGGCTAGTTAGTGCAATTAGCTAGTTGATTTTGATTTGTTGTTGTGGTGAGGTGATGGTGGAGAATTACTAAGTTTGTAGGATACCATTTTCCTTGTGATGCTGTATACAAGGCTCTGCACTTTATCTCGTCTTGGGTTTTTCGTTTTTGGTTTCTTGGATTGGCGATTAGCTAAGCTATCGATATGAAGTTGATTTATTGCACCACGTGACCACGTTATAAATATTTTTATCTTTATTCTGTGGGCTATGACTAATAAAGTAGTTATTCCCAATTCTTGAGTTATATGTGACTTGATTAGAATTATTAATAGATGGATATTACAGAAAAAGTGAAAAATGGACATTCTAATATCATGGTTGATTTTTTCTTCTTGAAATACCCTTTAAAATATGAAATATTTTAACAGAAACCATAATTATTTTGAATTAGATTCTCATTTAACAATACGGTGTAAAAATGTAGTCTTCTCAATATGCGAGATAATCAAGTGTGTTAAAATTGGTTATAATCCAGTCATTAGCAACTTATGAATAATGAATAATGAATTTATTTCCAACCAAGAAAAACAAATAATACAAATTTCGCAAAAAAATATCCAAGAAATTAACTGGCCACTACCTCCAGTACATGTGGCCAGTGTGCAACTAAGCTTAGAACTTAATTCATAAATTTTTTTATAAAAATGAGTCTAGTCAGCATAATACAAATACTGCCTGCAGCGCAACAGAGTAAATTAATTTCTAGCTCTTGTCATATTCAATTTTCAACTTAGAATTTATACCAGCAATCAATATTTTTCATCACTTACAAATAATTTACTCTGAACCTGAACCTAAACATTACCATTTGAAATATATATATATATATTTTTTTAAATAGTGAAATGGACTATAGATTTTGATTCCAGACCTTTTTTAGTCAAATATTAAGTTTTTTTATCTTGATATATTTCTCACAAGCCAAGTTTCGTTCAATTCGAATAGCCATTTCTTAGTTTTCTTACAGAAAAGAGTGTGCGAAATACAATCGGCACTCTATTGAAAATATAAGGCCCTAGAAACAAAAATGAGTGTCTAAAAAGCTCTCTCTTAACTTTAGGGGTCCTACACAGCAGTCTGTTTGCACTTCTCATACCATAATAGAGATTTTCTGTTCCCATGTTCCCACTTTTCAGGTAAAATAATTTTAAAACCTTGAAAACAAACAAGTTTTGAATAGGCAACATCTTCAATTGGCAATATGAAGGAAAAGAGCTCTCTCTACGATTTTGCTCTCTACTTGTAGAATACGAATGTGTATTGTATTAACTATTATCTTATACAATCTTTTAAACTAAAAGAGTCTCTGATTTAAAGCTATGCTACTCTCATACCGTACTAGAAATCAATACGTTAAGGAAATAAATCATAACTCACAGAAAATAAAATATGAAATAATCACTCATAAAAAACATCACCTCTATAAAAAATCAGTTTTACTCCAATTGTCATATAATCAACAGTTCAAGAAAAGAATATAAAACTCTGACTAGAATAATTCCACTATTTACTATCTTATTCTTGATAAGATTTTCTAACCTGAAATCATTTTTTATTTTCCTTTTAGAATGTGTCATCCGGGTATTTCCTGACGCTCCACAATTCTTCAGATGGTATTACTTAAACTTATTTCTTGAATAAATATTAAAATACAGTATGAAAATATATTGAGGGAAGAATGGAAAAAATTGCAGCTGAATCTCATTTTGATCGAAGGTTTGTGCTGTAGTTAAGTCGGTGTACTTCAGCTACCGTTATCAACGTTAAAATAGCTATCAAATCATATTCCTCGTACAATTCATTATTCTCTCTCCTCCTATTCCTTAACTCCTTCTCCTCCTATTCCATGTAATAGCATTCAGCACGCAATCTGTCCGTGCTTCTTGATTAGCGAACGATCTTCTTCCCTTCAAATCTAAAATAATTCGCCGAAATATAGCTGCAAGTCAATGAGACGAAAAAGTTGGTTCTGAACGGATATTTTTGTTAGTTCACGCTGTGTTTTAAAGTCAGGGAAATTTTTATTTTGAGAAATCAACTTTTCCCTGTTCCTTTTCTCGAAAAGTTGAAGTTTCTATGAAGCTTTTTAAAATCATGATCATTTTCTAGGCAAATTCTAGTATTGCAAAATATATGTGACAAAAAGTGCTTAGAATTCAGTCATTAGGAACCCATCTTTTTGTTATTTCAGCTATTAACGACACAATTGCTCAATAAATTTAAATTTTATTTAAAACCGAATGTTGTTTGATGTAAGCCGGTTTGCTTGAATGAAATATTTGCCTAAAATCAATTTTTCTATACAGTTTGGTATTTCGATCCATTTCTAAAATTTTGCTACCCTCTGTTTTTGGTTTAAGAATATAGTGTAAAACAGCATTTCACTCTAGACAGTGACTACAATTTCTTTTTCACACTATACACAGTTCATTTTCATTATTACTGTTCTTCTTCTTCTTCTAGTTGCATTCTTCTAACGAAGATTAGCAATCATCAAGGCTATCTGGACTTTGGAGATGGCTGCTCTGAAAAGTTCACTTGTTCTCTTTCCATACCATTCACGGAGGTTCTTGAGCCATGACGTCCTTCTTCGGCCTGCATGTCTTCTTCCTTCTATTTTCCCCTGCATCACAAGTTGGAGGATTCTATATTTCTCGTTTCGCATCACATGAGCAAAGTATTGTAGCTTGCGGGTCTTTATCTTCAGTAAGATCTCTGTTTGTTTATCAAGTCTTTCTAACACGACGGTATTTCTTACTTTTTCTCTCCAAGATATTCTTAATATCCGTCTGTATACCCACATTTCAAAAGCCTCCAACTTGCTACTTAGCTTCTTTGTCAATGTCCAACCCTCCAAACCATACAGAAGAACAGAGAATACATAACACTGCGCCATTCGAACTCTAAGTTTAAGGTTTATATTGCGGTTGCTCAGCACTGGTCTCATTCTGCAAAATGCACTGCGAGCGGTCTCTATTCTGACTCGGATCTCTTGTGTCAAATCCCATTTATCGTTCAACCAGCACCCAAGGTATTTGTATTGCTGCACTCTCTCTACAGTAGCATTCTCAAGCTGAATTTGAACATTGTTAATGGCTGGTGCTTTAGAAACGATCATGTATTTGGTCTTTGAAATATTCATGTTGAGACCCATGTCCTTACTGGCATTGTATACTTTGGACAAGAGGATTTGTAGACTTTCTACAGAGTCTGCCAACAAGGCAGTATCATCTGCATAGCGAATATTGTTGACTGTCTCACCATTAATTACAATTCCTTCTTGGCTCTCATTCAGAGCTTCTGCCAAAATCTCCTCAGAATATATGTTGAAGAGTAGTGGTGAGAGCACACAACCCTGTCTTACTCCCCTTTTGATCTCCATATCTTCAGTAGTATGGCTATCCACTCTGACGTTGGCTGTTTGGTGCCAATAAAGGTTTGCAATAATCCTAATGTCCTTGTCATCAAGTCCAATTTTCCACAGAATATGTATAAGCTTTTGATGTTTTATTCGATCAAACGCCTTCTCATAATCAATATAAGCTATGTATACATCTTTGTTCATATCGATGCATCTTTGAACAAGAACTTGTATGCAGAATAAGGCATCTCTAGTGCCTAGACCATTTCTGAAACCAAACTGCGTCTCACTGATATATTCTTCACATTTTCTATATATCCTTTTATGTATTATCTTCAAAAATAGTTTCAGTACATTACTCATTAAACTTATTGTCCTATGCTCTCTACATAGTTTAGCATTAGGCTTTTTTGGAAGAGTAACAAATGTTGACTTCAACCATTCTTTGGGTATATGTCCTGTGGAATATATAATATTAAACAGCGCTGTTATTGTAACTAGATTTTCTTCATTTATAAGTTTCAAAATTTCAGTATGGATATCATCTGGCCCAGGTGCTTTACCCATCTTAGCTTCTTCTATTACCTTTATCACTTCCTCTTTCAATATTTCAGGACCAGTGTCAACTGTTCTATGCTCCTCATATAAAGGCCTCTCCTCATCCTCAAATAGCTGTTTGATATATTCCTCCCAAAGCTTCACCTTATCTCCAGTTTCAAAAACAAACTTGTTCCCATCTGATATTACTGTTACAGGTTCTAATAGCTAAAATAAGGCTGGCAACACTAAAGTTCACACTTGCACTTTATTTACACAAATTAGTTGTAAGTTCAATTAATTAAATAAAAACAGATCATCAAATGACAAGCTAATACTCATTTCCAGTAATTATTTACAAGAATTAATAAATAAGTAATTACAGGCTGATCAATAATAAAAGAAACAAGAGTCCAATAAACTGTACAAAAATGCAGAAATAAATTATAAATCGAGCAACTATCACTTACAAAAACACAGTCCAATTAGTTATTTGACAGTCCCAAATAATATCACTTAACACAACGTCTTTAAACTATTAGTAAGCTGCATAAACAGTAAGCACTTGTCTCTGCACTTGACACTGTCTAAACACTTAATAAAGCCCTGTTTCCTCCACTGGCACTGGATTGTCTCTTCAAGAGATCTGTAATACAATCTGTCACACGGGTTTGTAAAACGTAACTGTCAAGCAAGCTTTTGTAAAACTAACTAACTGGTTCATGTGGACTCCTTTATATAGCTGTTTTAGTTGTATAATTCCAAGAATTGGAGCTCACCAGACACTTCGAGAATCCTCAAGAAGGCTTGGACTAGACCTCGATTGTTCTAGAAGAATGTAGAATTGACGAGAAGATCAATTGAGTGAGAGAGTTGCAGACTTGAAGAATAGGAGTGACAAAGACATGTGAAGAGCAAGAGAACGTAGATTGGATGTCGAAGTCACGTCCAACCATGAAAACAATAGAATGACATAAATAGAACAAGTGCGTGATTAACTGCTTGTTTGCTCTCGTAACATTACTTTCCGCAGATCATGATAAGAGCCAAACTTCAAGAATT
The DNA here is from genome assembly GCA_948455865.1 of Conomelus anceps. Classification (NCBI taxonomy): domain Eukaryota; kingdom Metazoa; phylum Arthropoda; class Insecta; order Hemiptera; family Delphacidae; genus Conomelus; species Conomelus anceps. The sequence goes on from OX418218.1 coordinate 72,005,664, forward strand.
AATCAGATTGAAAGAGCCTGTAGCTAAAGATTGAAATATAGAATCTGGTCTGTACTCTTGCCGTCTTGCCAGTATCTCCTTGAAGGACCTTACAATCATGTGTAATTTTTTTGATAACAAAACGACTACCGTAGTAAATCCTGAAGAATGCGGATCTTTCGATAGGAAGCTTTTGATTTTGTTTTGTTGGGCAGTTAATGATCATTTTCACATTTATTACAGCCTAATAGCTGAACCGGTTGAGTTTCAGTTGGCAGAGGTCCAGATTTCAAAGTTGGGCCGGAGCCCACCCTAATCATAGAACAAACTATGGGCGTATCTAATCTCGGCTCATCTGACAGAAACAGATGGCTCTTAACTACAGAAAGCCTGGATGAATCAATACGGTATATTTATATTTTATCAAAATTTTCCATTCATCTATCTCTATTATTTATACTGTATTGAGATGAAACTGTCCGTTCATAGTTTGAATCTGCTCCCCAATATACGCTCCAACAGTATCGATATGTGCACTTACATGTACATACATGGATGATACATAACACATGAGTCTGAAATACCTGAATATATATATAGATGTGTGAGTACGAGTTTATTCTCGTGAAAGATTTATAATCTTCTAACAACGTTCAGTTGTTCAGACGAAATAGGTCTGCCATTATGAGGGCGTTTCTCAACATGTATGCTCTGGTTAGTTCAGGTTAAGTGCGCTTGAGTTGTGTTAATTACTGGGCCGTATTGAACACAATTCTCGTTTCAGATGAATGCCAAATTTAGTATGGGAATTTCTTGCTTCAGTTATTCATTACTTGGAATAGTTTCATGAAAAGGCAGAACTAGAAATGGTTTTTTCATCTAGGATATGTTATGTCTAGGTTGACGGTGAATACATTTGCAGGCTTTTCATTATTCTATCCTACATGTTGTTCATTCATCATGATAAACTACAAAATAGTATGATTGCTATTATCTGGAAATATTGGTTAGCCGTGATGAAAAATATCAATTACTCAACAATTTCATTTATCCAAAATATATTTTTAAAAATGAAATAATATCTCATTTTATGCCAATTGTTCATAGATCAATGCTCTATAGCCTAATGGCCTGATCCATGAGGAGCCTCCAAACATCTCTGCCTAATGTTGCTTATTGCAACATTTTTCTGTATAATTTCCCTAAAACCTAGACTGATAAGCTATTTCATCCCAACTAAAATTGGTAATTCCTTATGCTCAAAAGGATAATTTGACATTATCTAAATTAGAAGTTAATAGTCCAATACCCATTGGCTTCACATCTATTTCAGTAATACAAAAGTTCTTCATGAATTCGATTTCTATAAATAAAAACTCTAATTTCAGTTTTGAGACTCTACAGTCTTCTTATCCATCGACATTGATTAGCTGGATCTCCTTCCCTCTTATATATATTGATAGAGTATTGGCAGATCGAAGAATCTAGAAACTCAGAATCTGGAAAAAATTATACTGTAATCAGTTTTCAATTTATGATGCTAGATGTTGTTTCAAAAGATTTTGTGGCTTCCTAGGCGTTCTACTCACTTGACTTACTAGGAAAGACGTTGTTCACTTCAAGCTGGCTGCTCACTCAACTCCAACGTGGAGAACTTGGAAGTTTCCGTCAAGGATTTCCTCTCGAAAAGTTCCAGTTCTCATAAGCTAGATCTCCTCATCTCCGACCAGCAATGCCAAAGCTTGCTATTCATTGCCCTCTGGAATTTTTACAATGCAATTTGCGTCTTAAGATGTGAACACAAGAGGTCGCCTAACTGGCTGCCACATGCCCACGTCACTATTTCATTTCTAGAGTAACCTACTCTTTTGAGGTTGGACTAATGTTCGCTGAAGTGTATGTTCCTATGTTGACTCTTGCGATCTTTTAGATTGCTAAGTATTTTATTTAGCAACATTTGTTAATTAATGTAATTGCAGGTAAGTTCACAACACTACATCATTATTGTTTTTGTCATTCCCTAACCCTACAAATAGTGATGTTACAACCAAACTGGAAGCCTCTTGTTCTTGTAGGCTTTGTTCCTGGCCCCTCCCGAACATGAGCATCCCTGTACAAAGTTAGGTGCTATGCAGTTAGTTATCATTGGAGCATTGGACTCGAAAAAAATCAAAACAGGTAAACCAAACAACAATATAAAATCAGTTGGAAATACATACATAAACGATATACATTATGTGACACATGCTCCAAAATAACTAAAATCCAGGAAAACTAAACTAGAATTTGAAACAGACTAGAAATACATATTGAACAAGATTCATGACAATATGTGAAACAGACGCGCGATGTTAGTGAATTATTATCGATGCCGTTAACAAACAAGGTCGCAGTTGGAGCGAACTTTTTGGCGGCGGTTGGTGAACGTTTCTTTGAACAAGAACGAGATATGAAATAATTTATTCAGTTTGCGGTGTTGTTATTTGGCCGGTGGCGGCGTTCGTCGATTCTTGAATAGTTAATGAGATGGTAAATCTTCGAGACAACAACGACAACAGGGTCCACGATGTCGTCAATATTTTTGGATTGCAAATGAGAATGGGAATTGAGTATGAGATTTGAGAAGTATGACACGGAGCCTTCAGCATGGCAAAAGTCATTGCACAAATTTGAACAAGAATTTACAATCCTATTTGCCACTTTCTCCCAGTAGGCTTTTCTTACGCAAACAACAAACATTTTAAATTGTCCATAGCGATTTTTAGGGTATATCTTGGCAGGGGAGGACGTAAGGGGTCATGACCCACACCCCAAAAACGGTAATTTACTCTGGAAAAGGGGCAATCTAAAATGTAGCTAAAATCCTATTTGTAACCCCCCCCCCCCCCCCATCCATACTGCTGTGACCGTATCTGGCAATATCTACTGCTATCTTTCTTTGTTATCGTTGATGATTTAGCTTGTTAGTTGTCCTGTTCGTGGTTAAGTTGATAAATTTACAAGTTGAAACAATTATCTTTTTAAGTGAATTAAACGACTTGCAGTCGAATTTTCATTTAGAATAAGTAGAATTTTCTACTCTGTAGGCCGAACGTTTTCGTGGTATTGAATCTCATCATCAAGGCATCCTAGATCGGCGGTATACTTTAAAAGTTAATATTAACAACGCAGTTCGTCATGGAACAAGAAATCCAGGAATAAACAATTTTGTTTTGTGGATTAAAACCAATTAATTCCTTTTTTCAGAAAGAAATGAAAGCCTTGGCGAGTGCTAAGCTCGTAAGACTGGTGATTTCCTTACATAAAACAAATAAACAAATATATAAAATATATTGTACTTATTTTCAGTACTGGAATAAGAGGACTTCAAAGTACCCTAATTATGCGGTTCTTGATCGACTTTTCATGATTTTTTCTCAGTATTTTAAGTTGGACAGCAATAAGTTTGCCAAACTTAGAATACTATGCATTGCACTCAGAATTATTTTTTATCATCAATCATGGATGGAGCCTGTTCCGGTGTCCATCGTTTCCTCGGTCGGCCGACATCCCTTCTTCCATCTTGCTGCCATTTCCACGCTTGGAGTGGGAGACGACTTGGGCACATACGAAATATTATTTTTTATATTTTCAATTATTTCGTGATATATGAATGCTTTAAATAGCTAGTCTTTTTCATTTCAATTCCATCCCACTCCTTTTCGTTCGTTACGATGTAATAATTACAGTAATCGTTTTTCTCTTTCATGTCCAAACTGACAGAAGTATTTTGTATAAGCCCATGCACAAGCTTCATCAGGAGAAATGGATTTAATCTATAAATCAATCATTAATTAATTTCATCGCAGATTAGATTATCAAAACGAATAAAGTATAAAATAGCTATTACAACAAAGTCATTGATAAAGACATTTTTCAATAACTTAATAATAATTGAATGTTAATCAATGGTATCAAGGTTACTAAAAATATTATTCACTCTATTGAATAGAGTTATAGTGTATCGATAAATTAATTACCTTGCAACTTATAAAAAAGTTTTTAAGTGAATTCAACTACTTGCTGTCAAATTTGTATTAAGAATAAGTAGTATTTTACTTACTGCAGTTTGTCATGGAACAAGACATCCAGGAATTTATAAAAAAGTTAATAAAACAAGAAAAATAATCATCACCAAAAGTCTACTAGCCTTCTACTAGTCGACAGCCTTTCTTATTTGTCGTGAGGTTTGTTCGAAACTATTCGATGAGTTTAGCAAACTCAGCGTTTCTCATCATAGGTCAAAGTTCTTCCGTCCTACCTCATTGTTTTTCAAGAGAGTATCGTCATTATTAGTGCAGGACGGAGTGTCGGTACAGTTCCGGTGCATTAATTGGTACAAAGTGTGCTTGTCATCAATCATCTACGAACAATGAATTTACTCTCTCTCTCTTCCTCTTTCACTCATTCTCTCTCTCTTCTAATTTTTTTCTCACATGTATGTGGCTAGTTGTTTGATGGTTTTGGCGAGCGGGAGGGTAGAGAGACAATCGATAGTACAATTTGAAGTGTTACTGGTAGAGCACTCACAGCATGCGAGCGTATACAGCACACAGTGACTAGGGACTAGGCTACACTTGAAAATGTAGGCCAAACTGTATTGATTTTAAATTGGTTTTGAACTTGCTAAGTCGGATTACCTAACTATTCAATTGTGTTCGACAAGACAAAACATTCTTAAGATGATGATTGTACCAACTTGATTTTTTAGATTAGATTTTTTCTATCTCTTAGATATTATCCATATTGAAGAGAGTATGAGAGCTGTTGAAAGAGAAAAATGTTATTATGAATGTAATGATTCATCATCAATGGCCAATGATACTCGGGATATTGAATAATGTCCTGATGGTAAATGATATTAATATTGTAATGATAAAAATAATGAAGGAGGGCCAAAAAAATTTAAGCGAAACTTTTTTTAAAAGAGAAAAACTGGTATTCTTATTTCACTCCCAACTCCTAGGCGACGTTGCTTCCAAACATGATCGATGCAACAGGGTATCATGAATTCAACCCTCAAAAAAAACCTTAATTATTATTTTTTAAATGTGGTAGCTCTTGTTGTTTATATCGCAAGACAAAGGAAGGGATCTGAACGGTTCAACTGAAAAAATAAACTTTTCACATGATCTCAGCACTCTCTTTCTCTTTTCAAAACTCGTTCTTATGAAAGTAAAGGGGGTCCGGGGGTTTTCCCACAGAAAGTTTTTGAAAAATAGTCCCTCTGAAAAATGCGTTTTGGCATCAATCTATCCATATTAACGCACTTATTGGTCTAAGTGCATCTCATCTAGTGCTTCAGTTATCACCAATGGCAAGAGGGGGGTTACCTAACCCGCCCCTGGATACTTCTACATTGGCCGAATACAAGACCGGTTTTATGCACCGCACCGCGTTAATAAACGCGTTAGAAATGCGTGACAATTTGTTCATGTGTTTTAAACGCGAAAAAACGCGGGTCAGAGATTGTGTTAAGATAATGCAATTCAGAGACTAAAAAGAACCATAATTTTTCTCATAAAAGAAAATTTCAAATGATATTTACTCAGGTGAATATGATGGATATGATTACAATTTGAAAAATTCCAATATCCGAAATTTCGTTTTGGTTGAGGCGGCCTTGAGACAGCTTAGATCATTTGATCTGTTGCCAAGCTGGACTCGAAAGGCTCAATAGGCTCAACAAAGGCTCATACGACATAACGCGTTTGTGCCGGACAAACAATTTCCCATTTAGTTTCAATGCATTTGAACCTTTCCGCGGCAGTATTTAACTCGCGCGTTTTTATTACCTGCCGCTTGATCTTTAAAACGTCCGACGACAAAAAAAAATGGAAACGCGCGACATGCATTAAACAGCACATTTGACGCAATAGTATTTAAATCACCGCATTTATTTTCGCGCGACAGGGAACGCGGTGCATAAAACCAATCTGCATGTACAGGAGTAGGGGTTATTAGCCGATTGAGCCTACCCAATCACAAGACAGAGGGGCGTGGCCACCCCCCTTCCCCCCTCCCCCTGCTCAGACATTTTGTAAACGCCCACCCCTTCCCCCTGTCCCAGTCAGCCATTTTGTTTTTTAAGGTCACATACCCCCTTCCCTATGTGCCCCCACTTTATTCCCAATAGATTAAAGGGGGACCCCCCGCAAGCACCAATGAGAGAGGACCTATCCCCCCTGACCCCACCTCTCACAGAAGGTTCCCAATAAATATAGAACATACAGCTTTATATCTATATATACATGCTTGCAATTGTATATCTATATATACCTGCTTGCAATTACTATATCTATATTTGCTCTTATCCGTAACCCCCCGCCCCCCCGCCGCCAGATTTAGCTATTAATTGCATCTGCACACTTGCCACCTCCTGCTGTGATTCTCAAAGCCCTCTCTTTCGCACGTGCAGTGTTAATATACCCCCCCTGCCCCCCAGCCCCGGACAGTGCTTCAGATATTAATAACACTTCCGCCCCCCTGCTGTGAAAAAACTATTTCATAACGTTTAAAAGCAGAGCACGTGCACAAGTTTTATGTAGATTTTTTTTTTTTATGTGACTAATTAAGCTGTGGATTGTGCTCATTAACTTTTAACATGTTCTCTGCGGGAGTGAACCATCTACATCAACATGACAGAGATGAACATACATCTACTTTCTCTCTCAGGTCATTAACCTTTGCATGAATAATCCTGTCTGTGTGAGAGAGAGAGTCTTTCTCTCTCACTCTCTCTCAGCTCATTTGAAGGTCACAAACATGTTTTAACCTGTCTGTGTGAGAGAGAGAGGCTTTCTCTCTCACTCTCTCTCAGCTCATTCATTACCCTCAGTTGAAAATTCAAATATGCTTTGCAATAATATTAAACTCATCTATAGCTATACCAATAAGTAAACTGAATGACCAAAACATGGTATTATTGAATCACGTGCACTACCTTTTGAATCTCGTGCACTACCTTTTGAGGTGTGCAAGTGAAACTGGATCCTCCAATAGATTCATAGGCACCTGCTATTAGTAACATGGTTTCTAGGCAAACCCAACACACATAATCGCGTTTAGCATCATTAAATGTTGTTAGACACAAATAGGTGTAGAATGCTGGTGTACTTTTTCAGGTCATTAACCTTTGCATGAATGCACATGCCACGTTCTGTTGGTTTCCCCCTCATGATTAAAATTTTTTACATTTTTTATCTGCTAAATCATATAGAGCATCCCAAAGTTCGTTTGTATCTGAAATAATTTGTATGGGGGAATCGTTAGAACACCCATAGTGCAAATGTCCCTCCTCACTTATAACTATATCTAGGAGATCATATATTTCAGATAAAATAGGATAGCAAAAATTCTCAGTTTTTGTTGCAGACAAAGTTCCATCATCTGCCTCGGTTGAAAATTTAATATGCTTTGCAATAATATCAAACTCGCTTACTGAAATAGCCATCAGTAAACGGGATAGTTTTTTAAATTTTGTATAGCTGTAGCATCGCATCCTTCCTCTATGATAGTTAAACACATACTGAATGACCGGCGGTTTGTTAGTTAGAAAAAGCCTCCAAAGGAACGTCAACCTCACCGCCTTATTGGAGGTCACTCTTTTTTTTATTTGGGTAAAAAGAGGTTCGCACAGGGCTAGGTCACATAAACCTGTGCTATGGAGAAAAACCCATTGTAAAAATTTACATTTCTTTCAACTCTACTTGTCCGTTCTCATGTTCGCATATTAATACAAAATTTCTCTTGTTAAAATCTGTCAAGTTCTCATTATTTAATACGCTTTTAAATTTATCACATAGTAATAAATCGAAATAAGAGTCTCCCTCACTGTCGGGATCGTAGAGATTTAGTAACACTCTGCCTGTACCATAAATTATTGCGCTTTCAACGGTCAGATACGAACCGAGAGGTACTGATTCTAGAGGCAACACCTCACGTGCCAAAGCGTTGAATGCAGCCATGTTGAAACGACTCATCTTTCCTAATGATTCAAGTTTCTCAATTTCACTCCTTTTATGCATTCTCCCCACCGCTGTTTGCGCAAGCGCAGTTTGTAGCTTCTTCCTCAATTTGTAATAATTTTTTAACGCAAAGCCTATGCGGCCTATAATAGGATAAATATTCGTAAACATCATTCAAATTTACACTGTTTAAAAAAATTTGTTTCAACTGTCTCGCAAGTCCAATGTTTTCACGAGTAGAATTTCTAATGGCATCCTCACACAAATCAAACCATTGCAGATATTCTCGTAATTTGTTCTCTAATTCTTTATCCGCACACATCCACTTCTGAGGATCCATTATCTACAACTAATTATTTATACAGCGGGATTAATACCGAAAAATTGATAGGTTTCCTACCAACGCCCACGCTACAAATTCTCACTTTGTGTGATTCCAACTCATAACCACAGTAAACGCATACGACCTTTTTTCCATCATAGTAAAATCCTTGTCTCGCATAATTTCTTTTGCTTGTTCTACTATAAAAAGCACAACTCCTCATACTTTTCATTCGATTATTTTCACAAGTATAATCCCCCTCCTCTCCTATCTTTGGAAGCGTGTTAGATGTTAATAGTTGCAAATAATGTTGTGCACTTATTAGAGCGCACCTCCCACCTTCTACATTTTTGTGTATGTTACAAACCTCAAAACACCACGTATCTTTAAACTTTGTGAAATTAGGTTTCGCGTAATATTCCGGTATGCAACGTACATCATTATGATACTTTTTCAAAAATGCCGCTTTTTCTGTTCCCTTTGTAAAAATGCAATCATACACGCCGAGATATCCTCTTATCAATGAATCTGTAAACTCCATCTCCCCCTCATCCCATAATATTTTATGATAATGTTGTTCTAACCAGGTAGCCTCGCGAAACATTTTCCAGCTCAAAGTAGATTTCGGAAAAGGAGGTTTAAAGTGTAGTACCACATAATTACCAGCCCGATCAACCAGCGCGAATTCTTTTAAAATTATTTGATTATTATCTCCCTTAAACCAGTGTAGATCCGCAACGGCAAAATTCTTCTTCTTTTCTTCCATGTCGCACTGTATTCCCACTGTACGTGTTTTTCCGTCTTCACTAGCCTCAAAATCTCCAATCGCCTCTTGAAACACCGAAGAAGTCGACATGTTGCTCTCTCACACACGCCCACACGAATGATAAATTATTTTTTACATTTCACCTTTATATTTTAAACATCCCCCTACCGGCAATTTATTGTACTTCTCTAACTAATGAGGTTAAAGGCATGTATTCCATTATTGAATCGCTTATAAGAATACAATATGCCGAAGTCGAGTTTGGTAGTTCTTTACTAAATTCCATATCTAATCTTATATCTGTGGATGTTTTCAAATGATCAGATTGGTGTGAACAGTCAATCACAATTATTGGTGATTTTTCGCAAAACGCTTTAAAATCAATAGCGTTCCCATGCTCTGCATTTATAGAGCGGTTATAGTAACTCGGCGCGAAATCTAGATACATTCGGTACATTATCTGCTTATTCCCCAACAAATTATCATATGGATAATATTGACTGTTTAGAAATAATTTAACGTTATACAACTCGCACGAATCAAAATCAGACATTGATTTATTAATAGCATTTTTCCGAGCCGTTTGAAAGGCTAAAATTACATAGCGTGGAACATCTAAATGCGATGATGTTTTTATTGCCCACGAATGAATTCTCGATGTCGCCATGTTTGGAAATTCGTGAATCTCCCATCTTCTAAACGCAAGTTTTAAAGGACGATCAGAATCGAGTAATTTCAAAAATTTCAACCTTACGTGATCTTCCAAATGGATGTACGGAATTTTCCACTGTAGTTTATCAATTGTTAAAGAAACATTTGTTCCTGTAGCCGATTCAACGCAGTTTAGATCCGACGCACTTCTCAATAATACAAGCTCTTGTTTCAAGTTTAAAATTATTCGTTGAAAATCTTCGAAAAATGGTAACAAAAGTTTCAGCGGCACGCAAAAAATGAATTTATTACCTACAGTTTGTAACCTGATCTGGAGAATCCACCAAGCTGTTTTGATCAAATACACTCTTTAAAAGTAAACCTTTAACAGATGATGAAATTCCTGGAAGTCCAGTCTTTGACACCTGCTATTTCATATCTTATCTCACCAAAAAGAAATAACAATTAATAAATTGAACTCTGTGTGTATTGAGGGAGACATATATAATACTAGCTGGGGTGATGCGCGTTGCCACGTTCACATAAAAATTCTCCTTGATTTTATTATTCGCAACCCCCCTCCGCTGAGGTTACATTTCAAATTAGGAAAGAAGTTAGTCCTACGGCTCTTCCACCTGATCATAGAAGCTTCCTTGTTTTCTTAATCGGCAGCTCTGAATGAGGACGTTATTATAATGATGATGTAGAAGCTATTACCAGTACTCAATAATTTTTATTAAACTGGAATAATTTGGGAAGACGTTACAATTTTAAACTGGCATATATAATACTAGCGTACAATTTTTAAACTGTCTAAAGTTGATAAACAAATTGAATACTCAAATTTCCTTATTTCGAATATTCAATTTTTATTTAACTGCAAAAACATGTGTTAAACATTTGTTACCACACGTTACGGCTGGGTTGCAGAAGCATTACAACCACCTAAGATGCGACTCGTATATGGAGAAATAACATAGCATAGTTATTAACGACTGTACAAGCTGTAGTTGCTTGTTGTCAGAGCGTGTTGATTTTAGTACCGCGATAATTGCTAGTATCATACTATTGCAACGCTAGTCGCTGTGGGTGTGAAACTTTTCAAGCCAATTGTAAAATCATGATTCATATTTCAAGTTTACAGAATACTATATTTTATCTGTCTCCAAACCAGAAAAGAATCGATATTGGTTAGGTCAGATCTTGAAATTTTTCTTAATTCAGCCGGCGATTCAAAAGGGAGAGTTACAATTCGGCTTTTAGACTGTGATACAAAAGTTGTACTTATTGTATCCCATGTGTTCAATAGAGAAGATCCTTGGTCGAAAAGTAGATTCAAACATTTTTAAGCATTTAACAATACGAATGGAAAACATGAAACTCCCTGTTCCAATATTTCAAATAGTCTTAAGCATGTATCATAAGAGAAGAATGATATAGTTCATCAATTGGACAGTGCTTACTAAAGAAACATTGGTTGGCAAGTGAAACAGAACCATGTGTTGAACATTATAATCATTCGTTTCTGCGGTGTTTGAGTTGACTCTACCTACTTAGTCATGGTGAGAGTTTTTTAAAAGGCTAGGTTAGCTACATGTTGAGAAATCAGTTAGAGAAGATGATAGTTTTCATAGCAACCTCAAAGATGATTCAAAATGAACTTTTTTAACTTTACAATTAATGTTACATGTTTGTCATGAAAAATTTCTACTGAAATGGGGCTAACTAAATACTTGGCTGTTGTAGCTGATGAAACAAGCGATTTATCAAAATAATTTCAACTGTCAATTATACATAAATATTTAATAATATGCATTTTGAAAGATTTTTTTGTCATTTTTAAATCCACCAAGATATGATGCTGCCAGTTTTTCTGCTTGCATTATCGAAAAAATGTATAAATTGCATGAATGTTGAGAGATGTTTGCAAGCACAAGACTAAAGAGAAACTATCTGCTTTGGCAATGCTCTCCATTGAACTAGAGCTGATAATGAATGAGCATTCCTAATTTCAACCAGAAAAGGATAGACGAGTTTGGTTAGCTAAAAGCTGAGGATTGATTTTCTTTTCAAATCAGAACTATTAATTTGTAATATTATAATAATGCAACAAATTGTTATGATTCGATTTTAGAATCCATTTTATATTCGAGTTCAATTCTCCAAGTCAACCATGCTAAGAAACATGCCAAATGTAGTATTTCAAGATCCAAGCTCAAAAAATCATAGTGAATTTATGATCATACCCTCACAATGCTATTTCATTTACTATGAAAGATTATGATTTTTTATTGATGTCTGCAACCTACAACCTCCAAACTAAATTTCCACCAGCCACCACTGATTGGCAAACATTCGTTTACCAGTATGATAGACATACGTTGTTTTTAGAATGGTGATTATTGCAAAACACACAAACAGCTTGTGCATTGGAACAACATGCACAGCAGATCGAACAATTTCAAATTATTTAACATATGATTAAAAGATCCCACTACATTACCATATGTTAAATTAACGCAATTTGCAAGTGTTAAATAATAATTGTGAAAATTGCAAATTAATTCTCTCTCATCAACCATAAATTTGTACCAATGCACTAAGCCAATAGTAAATGAACTTGTGTAATTCACTGATTTATCAATACAACTCTTTATATTCGATAATGTTCGATTTCTTGATAAAGATTTATTTGCAAATGCATTGAAAATCCATACAGGCTTTTCAATATTTGTATCATTTCGTTTCTCGTGCAGATTGCACGAACTATCTTTATTTAAAAGTAATATTCTGTTAATGCAGTGATAAAAACGGTAAACAAAATCCCCCTCCGGACATAAATAGATTGAGCTCGCTAAGTGTTACACACATACTGATGAAAATAGAACGTTGTGTTGAGGGGGAGACTGTCGAGTGCGATGCATGAAATTAGCGGTACTTCCTTCTTCCTGCACATGTGCGTGTCTCACATACTCTAGTAGAAAAAGAGAACGCACAGCTAAACTCATACACACACACCCGTATCACTTCCCCTCACCAAACATCTTTTATTAGTTTGAAAGTGACAACTCAAACATCTTTTTATTAGTTTGGAAGTGCCAACTACTGCTGTATTACACAAGGTAAGTGAGTGAATCATTTTTCAAATATAGACATTTATTTAAATCATATTTAATACAAATTATTTAAATACAAAACACATTGAAAACGGTCAAAACACACACACACACGTTTTAATCCGACTTGACATTGTCTACCCATTTGACCAACTTCACATCAGTCCAGCGCGGGCTGATGTGTTTGACGAAAATAGCTAAACAATGACACGTAGAATTAAAATTATCAATGTTGCACTCATCAATTATGTTTAAAAATCGTGCTGGGAGAAAAATCTCCATCTCAATTCCTTCCTCGTCTTTTATTTTTAATATAATTTTTCGCCCATAGCGAGTGTTCACCACTCGTGCGCGCACAATGGGGTACACCACACCCTCCAACAGGGAGGATGTGGCAACACACTTTTTCTCACTTGCACTGTTATCGTTAAATTTCTTCACGTAGTAATCGGAGGAGGCGCTGTGCATCTCCCATTGTAGCGGTACAGCTGAAGACTCTTCCTCCTCCCACTGTCTCTGCACAGCTTCTGCACCCTCCTGAGGTGGGGCAGCTTGGAGATCCTCCCGCACCCTTATCCTCTGGATCTGTAAATTAAAAAAGAAATGTTTACCAACATAATCACATTATTTACTACAATTTCAGAATGGGTGTGACTTCATAGTATAAACTGAACAAGCAAAGTCGCGTGATGAAGCCCACAATAATGTCCAAATTTTAGAATAGTACTGTAATAATTTCGGATGAAATTAATTTGATTATTTAAATTTTAGAATATTTATAAAAATTGTCCTTGCAATTTATCCAACAATGAACAGTGTGCCTAACAAAACAGCATCTGAGCCACACCCGCTATTAAATTTTAGAATAATACTATCAAGTTAAAAATAATTGCACATTAAAATACAACATTAATCGAATATTTTTTAAAAAAAATTGCCTTGCAATTTATCCAACAATGAACAATGTGTCTAACAAAACCACATCTGAGTCTCACCTGGTTATTAAATTTTAGAATAATACTATAATAATTTCGGATGAAATTAATCGAAAAAATTTACAAGTCAATGTTTGAGCTGATAATAGTAATTCTTCCGCAATTTCCGTTGCATGATAGCACTTCAAATCTGTGTGAGCAGACATTCTAGTTTACACAGAGGAAAAAATATGAAATCAACTAACCTCATTTATTCCGCTGACTGCCTCTCTCCACCCCTCGCTCTGGCCCGCCAGTTGTTTGGGAGGGGGCAGCATCTCCGACAGGTCTAGAGCAGCGGTGCGCTTCCCTCCGAGACAAATTTTCTGTAAATAAAATAAAAAAAAAAAATGTTTAGCAATGCAAGTTAAATAGATACAAACACAGCAAGTTAATAACAAACGATATAGCTGCAAAGCTGTTCATGATTGACATCGCCTTTGACGAGATGCTAGTGTCTGGGTGAACTTGCTTCAACACCCTGTAGATGTAGAGAGTGTAGCTTTCCTTCCTCTTGAAATTCGAACAATTGAACGTTATAATCAACTTTGTTCAAGTATAGTTTTCTTGGATGTATGAAATTAATGTAAATTCAATATTAGCAAAGGAAAACAATTACTTTCTCGGAAGCATAATTTGGCAAACTTAAAAATGCAATTGTAATTTGAAAAATCGTTCACATTGATAACAAAACTGATAGTCACGCAAATTCATTATAGAAAAATGTATTAAATAAACAATACTCTTAAAAATCATTCACATTGATAACAAAATTTTTGAAAATGTATTAAATAATTTCTTTATGCCCAATCACATAAGAAGTTGTGAGTGAAAATTTTTAGAATAAACATTTAACTGAGTGTATTTCATGAATTAAAGCGGTATTCTTGAAAGTTTAGATCATAGTAATAATCATGAGATATTATAAAATAGAGAACAAATAATTTTTAACTAACCTCATTTCTTTCTTTGAGAGGTTGTCTGGATGTGTGCGTCATCTTGGTGGGTGGCTCCTCCTCGTCGAATAGAAGGCTTCTCTTTGTTGATGTCTCCGCACGAAGAGAGGGTCTCTTCCTCCAATCTTTGAGCTGCTTGAGCGTAGCCATCGATGATGATGATGGTGCAGACACGTTCGATGGGATGACCGATGTGGATGTTGTAGAGTCCATTTCGCTAGTGATGCATGCTCGGCGAATCTAACCCTTTTTATAGGATCGTTTTCTCTCTCACCAATAACTATGTTCTATCCTTGTTTCAGGCACGTGCAGTCGCTTCGGACCAACGGATCGCACCGTCTAGCTTTGCGCATACGTGCTTCCTAGATTTGCTGTGCTATTTTTATAATGTGAGTATGTGTTTAATTTTAACCAAGGGCTTGTTTCGATTTACAAACTTGTTTTCACTAAATTCAATAAACTCTCCCATTCCTATGCTTGATAAATTCCCGAATTTAGAGGTGCAGTTAAAACCGAACTCGGCATGAGGGAGGTGTGAAATTGTAATAATGATTACGAGTATAACCCAAAATAAAGATGAAAGAACGCCCATCATTAACATTATTGATAATATTCTTTCAAAAATATTGAAAATTGATTTTAAAAACGAGCTAAACCCTCCTATTTGATTTAAACATATAACAGATATTAGTATAATAACACACATTTCAACATAATCCGCCAATAATATTGAGAGAAATAATAAACTGAACCAAAACTCTAATATAAAAACGATTTCCTTTAATATGGAAAAAGTAATCCATTTTTGTATGTTTCAGATCTGAGATTCTACAACAAAGTGTAAGCGCTTCCTCGTTGTGCAGGTTTGTTTACTTTTTTAATTAATTCTCCTCCTTCTCCTCCTCCTTCTCCTTCTCCTCCTTCTCCTTCTCCTCCTCCTTCTCCTTCTCCTCCTTCTCCTCCTCCTCCTCCTCCTCCTCCTCCTTCTCCTCCTTCTCCTTCTCCTCCTCCTTCTCCTCCTCCTCCTCCTCCACCTCCTTCTCCTTCTCCTCCTTCTCCTCCTTCTCCTTCTCCTCCTCCTTCTCCTCCTCCTCCTCCTCCTCCTCCTCCACCTCCTTCTCCTTCTCCTCCTTCTCCTCCTTCTCCTCCTTCTCCTTCTCCTTCTCCTTCTCCTCCTCCTCCTCCTCCTCCTCCACCTCCTTCTCCTTCTCCTCCTCGGTATAATCCACTGTACACATCCTCATTTGTAGAGACTCCCGATTTCATTAAAAAAGAAATGCGTAATAGGAACCTTCATGACGAGAAGTGCTTTTTGCGGGCAATTTTATCTTTTTACCATTATCGGCGAAATACACATATGAGTGTTGAATATTTGAGCAAGTTTGCTCACACAGTCAACACAAACGGGGTCAACTTCCCAGCCACCATGAGAGATGTTAGGAAAATTGAAATTTTGAATCCCAATATAAATGTAATTGCGTACGACGATGGAAAATTTTTTCCCATACAGATGTAGCATATATAGGCAACGCAGACATTAGATGAATCTTTTGCTTTTAACAAGTAAAACCGCACCACATAATTTCTTTTGCTTGATCAATACCGCGAACGGGAAAAACGGTTTATCGCGTCTTTTGAGCCATCTTTCAAAACATCGTGCCCAAGTACACATATGCGAATTTTGTTTTCATCGTTTCACAACAAACAAATCGTTGAACGTGGATGGAAAACAAAATTTGGACACATTTTTTAAATTTTTTAAGCACAGAGAGCTTTGTTCAAAGTTCACAGCGCAAAGAACAGTGCTACGCAAAGAGGGTGATGTAATCAAATTTACAAACTATACTTATACACTTAAACCGAAATATGTAATTTACGCAGATTTTGAGTCGTTTATTGTGCCAATAAAGAGTGGGGAAGAGGGGGAAGAAGAAGCTGATGCTTCAGACCCTGTTACTAGTAGCTTCACAAAAAGACAACTCGACACGTTCCATGCGGATACTGTTTTGTCGTACTCAATATTGACGGCGAAATTTGTCACGCCCCCATTCTTTATCGCGCGCGAAATGAAAGAGAAAAAATGTAAATAAGACTCGATCGACTTCAATATTGATTTCCAATTCTACAATTTTAAATTATGGTTCAAACCGACTTGGAACTATTAAACTTTATTTAATTTTCCCAGCTCTACATAATATGGCCCACATTCCCAATGCTATTTTTCAGCATTGCCACACTCCAATTCAAACATAATTTATTTTTCATAGTTTTGTACCAATTTCAGAAAACTCGTCATAGAAGACAGCTTCTAAATTTTCAATCATAATTTTTAAACTGCTCTGTGGGTTGTTTATAATAAAATACACAAATTGGATAAACAGAAAATAATGTGAGTCATTAGAAAGTTTGCCTACACATTAAGTTGATCATATAAAAGACGAATTGAATTAACAAAATGTAACCGTTTGACAAATGGGTAGAACTTATTATAGTATGAAAACTTTTATTCGCAGCAATTCAAGTTTAAAAGCAAATATAACAAAATCTGAGCGATTAGTGTTTTATTTCTCTTTCCATTGTTGTAGTATTCCCCTCCGTTGCAACCGCAGACCAATATCGAATTGATTGGTGATAAAACTAAGGTAGAGATTTTTTCGAGTGGAAGAGCTAACGGAAGATGTGCGAGGATGGAATTTGCAGCAATCCGTTGAGGTCATCCCATCGTGGCATGAAATTTTCGTTCTCCACCCACTAAAGCCAACCATTCTCATTTGAGATTGTTCAAATATTTGAGGTTGTGAGCAGCATGTTTGCAGTTTTCTCCTGATCATCTGTCACAAAACTGATGAATATTGTGCCTGTAAATAGCTCCTGTGTGCTTAACTGAGCGATTAATTAATTGCGTTGTGAAAATTCCATTTATATCGATTCCATATGTTGTTCAGATTCAGTTATTGAATCTTCCGAAGGAATAATCTATGGAATCAGGGAGGGTATCACAAACTTGGATTAGCAAAGGAAGATGATAGATGTGAAATAGAATCTAATTCAACTTTGATGCCTATTTACCTTCCTTTAGTTTACCTCATGTTATCCATCTTCTGGTGAAAAAACCCTGCAAAGATGACAGGAAACAACAGAGAGATCAAAAATTTCAGGAGATTTATGTGTTGGCCTCAATTTAAGCTTACATTTTTTCTACTTGGATACGTGGTGGCAAAAGTTTTAGGCTTATGTTAACCGTATCCCTCACTATTGAACAGTAACAGTAAAAGAAAACAATAACATACCCAAAAAATAACCACCCTATTGGAACAATTTAGTAGGGTCTAATTGAAATCCTACATGCACTTTTCTTTTGCTGGTGGTGTGTGAACCGAAATTTTAGTTTTTTATTTCAGGTTAGTTGGGTTTCTTTTATATCCTCTGTGTTAATTTGCAACCTTTCATTTATTATAATGTAAATTTGCAGCAATAAAGAATTGTGTACCGGTACTACTTTCTTTGCTCGAGGGGAGATTTTCAGGAATTTCAATGTAAAAGTTGTTTAAAAACATTTCCTCTGTCGGACCTTTCTGTCAACACGATAGAGATCCAGCAGTGCAGACAGGCGTTATAAATTAAAGTGTGAAAGGAAACACAATAATTACAAAAAGGAAATTGAGGAGATATAATTCAGTAGGATAAAAATTTTTGAACAAGGAGGGTGGAAAAGAATTGTGATAAAACAAGTGTGATTGGGTTAGCGGAGATGCACTTTGAAAGTTGGAATGTTTTAAGAAAGAGGGAAGACAACGCAAGACTAAGGATTTCTTCATTCGATGAGTGAAAATGCGTGAATTTTCCAATCAGGAAACAAAATTTAAATTTGTTTCTATTATTCTACTTTCGCTTTCAAAATTGATAGGTTATACCAAACGCTGTTAGAAATGTGCATTGAAATCTGATAAACCAATGGCTATTATGGATCAACTGCGATAGCTCTTTAAAACTTCATTTCAAGTGTAAAATCTCTTCCAACTCGAAATAAGAATCCGTTTGAACAAAAAGGAAAGTGAGAAATTTCAACAGTGTGTTTTCTATGGATAAAGCACTCATTTTTCTGGTAAATTGACAGCCGAGCGTAACAAAATTGTAATTTTAACTTATCTTAGTGCTCAGTTATTGTGTTATGAACATTCTATTGTGATGTAGAAAATACGTTTAAGAAAGTTGATTACTGTTGAGATGTTTCTTCTCGATTCAACAAAAACATGGGAGTTACCTTTTATACTGTACCCAACACACATGATGGTGAGTCTACGCCATGCTTTCTTGGAATTGAGATGATAAGCACTTATTCTTCTTTTTCTACTTCTTCTCACCCTTCTACTTGCGCACCTTCTTGAAACCAAAATGCTTGTTTGTGATTTATATATACAGAGCGTATCATGTATTTAAATCTTTCTCAATTTAAAATCTTTCCAAGGCTTTAAAACTACGCTGCCATTTAGATGGAACGCTTCTCAAATTGACTGTTCTTGATTGAGTGTTCTCTCCCTGAATGTGTCTCACTCTCGTTGCTCAGGTTGGTTTTACGCTCTAGAGTTTTCAGTGACATTTTGGGAGATCGTGTGCAATCATGACCTCAAGAAGTTTCTGGAAGTTGATAGTATGAATGAAACCTGTATAAAAAGGATCTCCTTGTCTGTATTGAGTCAGACAGTTTGTCATTTGCTACTCGCAACGTTCGTATCCAGTTGTAGTTTATACAGCCCATGTGATCATGTATCCAATGAACATTTATACAGACTGTGATTACGAATCTAGTGCTACCTGATTGATAGTGTATATATATATAAAGACAGCGTGTTTACGCATATCAATGTGTTGTGATCAGACTGTTGCTTATGAGTCTTCCATTTATTGAGTGATTAACTGTTTTTAGACATTTCTTTCCACTTCATTGAACGTCCACTCATAAATGATATAGTCTTAAAAATAAAAAGTAGTTGGGAAATTTAAAGATGAGACAATTATCACACAGTTTGTAGGATTACGGTCCAAAATGCATAGTTTCAAATGTGTAGATGATGAGAATGAATTGTATAAAAACGTAGCTAAGGGTGTAAATAAATCTGTTAAAGATGGATGTTTCTCATTTGATCTGTACAAAAATGTTTATTCGAAAGAACTTCGCATTATGAGCGATTTAATATGATAAGGAGCTATAAAGTATATCAAATAGAATGTGCAAAAACGGGTCTCTCTTGTTTTGATACGAAAAAGATTTATAGACGCATCGGCCATAAGCATATTAGCACGCTGTCATTATAGAATCCCCCCAGTTGAAGAACCACTCTTTTCAACCGCAGTGACAGTTTTAAAATAGAAATACCCAAGGAGCGTGCCGACACAGTTGAGATACAATCACACATGTGTCATGGACTTACGCGCCAAATTAGCTAATGGCATGCGCTGCCTGCTCTGCCGTTTTCGCCCTACCTCCTTCCTTTCATCACGCATTTTTACTTAGCACATTGATTCGCCAGATGTGTTGAGCGCTAGCATCTTCTCTCCACATTCCTTCTAACCTCCTCTTTCGCTATAGCTGGTGCTCTCTTTCGTTCCAACGCCGGTTGACACAGCAATGCGCTCGTATTTGAACTCGTCTACCCGCCGGCATCCTCGCATTTTTTCTTTCTCTCCTCTTTCGTTCCGGCAGCATCTCAGCGCAAGGGTAGAGAGCGTGTGCGAAAGAACAGAAGAGCTACTTCTTTCATTGCGTCTATGTTTTTCCTTGAGGGAAACAATTTGAATAATTTGTGATTTTATGTCCCTATTTCTAATCACATAATGTCTTTTGTCCAAATGTGCTTCAGTCAATTGTAATATACTTGTTCTTTCATTATATAAATTTAATTGGGCCTAGCAGAAAATAGCAATTCCAGTAGTCCCCTGTGTAAGCAGGAACCGCTTGTCTTTTACAAGGAAAATATACGTTTATTCTTCTGCTCATATAATATTCGTTCGTTGTATGCTCATATTTTATTTCATAACTAATTGAATTATTCAATTTTTCACCATGAAAATTGTATAGGTTTCTGTTTACTGATAGCTATAGATGAGTTTAATATTATTGCAAAGCATATTTGAATTTTCAACCGAGGCTAATGAATGAGCTGAGAGAGTGAGAGAGAAAGCCTCTCTCTCACACACAGACAGGATTATTCATGCAAAGGTTAATGACCTGAGAGAGAAAGTGGGGGTCGGATTATTTGAGCAAACAGCATGGGGTATTGTAGAAATAACCTCTCTTTCAAAAAGAAAGAGAGAGAGGATTATTATTCCACAGCTTAATGAGTCACATAAAAAAAACTTGTGCACGTGCTCTGCTTTTAAACGTTATGAAATAGTTTTTTCACAGCAGGGGGCGGAAGTGTGAAGCTATCTGTCGGCCTAGCCTAGCAGGATGAAGTGGAAACGAAAAAGGGTGATAACGCGGAGTGGGTTGCGGCGTGGGGGGAGTTGGGTAGAATACGGACAAGTGGAAAAGAAAAAGCCCGTTAACAAAGTTCGAGTCTTGTGTTGATGCAATGTGCAGTGAACCAAAGATAGAATTATTATTTTAATTGAATTGTTGTCTCTCTCTCTCTCTCACTCTCTAAAAATTCGCAAATATTTACTTAGAGGAATATTCATTTTGTATGAGGCCTTCCATACAAAAACTATGTAGGTGGTAAACGCTATATTTACAGTAGAGGGCCAATAACTTGGGCAATCGCCAAATTAGGGGGATTATTCTGTAAATAACTTGGACTTGGAGAGTGAGAGTAAAGCGAGAGTAGGGGGGCGGGGGGTATATTAACACTGCACGTGCGAAAGAGAGGGCTTTGAGAATCACAGCAGGAGGTAGCAGGTGTGCAGCCTCAATTAATAGCTAAATCTGGCGGCGGGGGCTGATGCTATTGCAAATATAGATATAGTAATTGCAAGCAGGTATATATAGATATACAATTGCGAGCATGTATATATAGATATAAAGCTGTATGTTCTATATTTATTGGGAACCTTCTGTGAGAGGTGGGGTCAGGGGGGATAGGTCCTCTCTCATTGGTGCTTGCGGGGGGTCCCCCTTTAATCTATTGGGAATAAAGTGGGGGCACATAGGGAAGGGGGTATGTGACCTTAAAAAACAAAATGGCTGACTGGGACAGGGGGAAGGGGTGGGCGTTTACAAAATGTCTGAGCAGGGGGAGGGGGGAAGGGGGGTGGCCACGCCCCTCTGTCTTGTGATTGGGTAGGCTCAATCGGCTAATAACCCCTACTTACAGGGCTACTTAATCAATTTAATCAAACATATTTATTGCATTTTCTTCAAGAAAAGCAATTTCGTCAAATAGTTATAATACTACACAATAGTAAATCTGAAATGTATACACTAGAGTTTATAATACTGTAAGTCATTTTGTTAGCACACCCAGTCTTCTTTTTTGAAATTTACAAACTCTTGTATACTATAGAATGGTGTGTTCTTTAGAAATATACAGAGTCTTCTTTTAAGTGCCAATCCATCCAGCTCCTTCACAGCATCTGGCAACAAATTCCAAAACATCACGCCCATGTATGATGGCTTCTCCTGGTAGATGGCGGTTCTGTGCTGTGGTATGGTGTAGTTGCCTTTACGTCTGATGTTGTGCAAGTGAATGTCAGTACCCCTCTGTAGCTGGCGTTGTTTGTTGACACACATGATGACTTCCAAAATGTACATGTTTACCACCGTCATAATGCCCGGTGTTGGAAAAGCTTCTCTACAGGTCTCTCTTTGATTAATATTCGCTAGAGTTCTTATGGCTTTTTTCTGTAATGTGAGGACTCGCTTCAAATTTCCTGCTGATGATCCGCCCCATGCCGCCAGCCCATATCTCAGATGAGATTCTACTAATGCGAAGTAGGCTGCTTTAGCTGCTTCCAATGTTGCAATCCATTTCATTCTTCTCACAACATATATTCATGAGCCTATTTTCTTGCACACATTACTCACATGCTCATTCCATGTCAATTCACTATCAATTGTGATGCCCAGAAAGTTCAATTTTTTCTCCTCTGTTATGCCTGTACTGGATGTGTTACTTGACTGTGCCCTTCTCTTGCTGAAATTGACCTGGATTGTTTTTGAGTAATTCATGGCAAGATCATTTTCTTTACAGTACTCTATTGCTTTTTCAAGAGATTCCAAGGTACTTGCCAGCATTCCATCATGGGTGTTACTTGTGACCATGAGTGTTGTATCATCTGCATACATGATGCAGTTTGTGCATTGATTCTCCATGCATGCAGGGAAGTCATTTACAAAAAGGATGAATAAAATTGGCCCCAGAACAGAACCTTGGGGAACTCCCTGATTAACAGATAATGACTTGG
Organism: Conomelus anceps; assembly: GCA_948455865.1. Classification (NCBI taxonomy): domain Eukaryota; kingdom Metazoa; phylum Arthropoda; class Insecta; order Hemiptera; family Delphacidae; genus Conomelus; species Conomelus anceps. The sequence continues at coordinate 72,028,837 of OX418218.1, forward strand.
ATGACTTAATTTAACAGAGCCAATTTTACAGGGCTACTTAAAATAAACTCATTAGGATTGAAACTTGTAATTACAGGATATTTAAATTCGTTCTTAAATTCCCCATTCAAACAGAAAATAGCAATAATTAATGAAATATGCTTTCTGTCAAATCTCAATTTCAAAATTCAACTAGTATGGTGAAATGCAATTTTAGCTATTCTCATGGCTAGCCTAGCTGTGTACATAATGACCAAACAAATGTATAAACGATTAAACTGAAGTACCCTATATATTATGAACATTGAGACTACTATCACTGACATTGTTATTTGGGAATGAAAGAGCCCATTTGTACATGTAGATTGGTGTCCGCTCTCAATTCCCTTGTTTTAATCGCTTTCTGTTGGGCTGCCTAGTGCTCTGTATCTAAATATTGACTTTGGGCGCTCTCAGATATGAATACAAATGAAAATTGGTTTTCTCCACTTTGCGCAAAAATATCATGGGGGTTGAAAGCATCAAACTTTATTTTTCGTATTTCCTTTAGTTTCGTCCATAATCTTATTTATTTACTTCTTAACATTGTTTAATTTTATATTCTAAACTCCTTCATACATCAAATTATTACAAAAACAACAAAAGTATGTTCGAAAAATTTACAATTATTGTTTTATAAATTGATACTATTATATCATGGGTATAATTATCCATCAGGGTGCTAGATGTTTGATCTTCCTTCCAGCTAATCACATGCTGCTGTTTTCAACCAATCATAGCACATGGCTTGCTGTATTTCATGATTTCTTCTAGCCAATCACAGTGGTAATAATATATTCCGCCTATAATAGCACTTGGTTATGGAACTTTCCGTGAACTCTGTGATTGGCTGGAAGCTAGAATTCCAGTGCCAGGAAGTACGCTGATTGGTACGGGGAAGTTCCATAACCAAGTGCTATTATTGGCGGAATATATTATTACCACTGTGATTGGCTAGAAGAAATCATGAAATACAGCAAGCCATGTGCTATGATTGGTTGAAAACAGCAGCATGTGATTAGCTGGAAGGAAGATCAAACATCTAGCACCCTGATGGATAATTATACCCATGATATAATAGTATCAATTTATAAAACAATTGTAAATTTTTCGAACATACTTTTGTTGTTTTTGTAATAATTTGATGTATGAAGGAGTTTAGTTTTGTCTGTAATGATGATGTCTGTAATAAATGATGATGAAAGACAGTTCAAAAATTCGAAATTGATGAAACTATAACATTTTTTAAAAACGAATGTGCTGATTGAATGAAATTAATAGAGCTATGTGATTGGCTTGATGGCGGAATCAACATTTTGTGCTCCAATTTTCAGAATTCATTTGATTGATTGGTTTTTCAACCAAAGTTCTGTTTTTTGCGGTAGAGAAATATTAAAATTGCGCCGATTTGCCAATTATTATCAATATCTATTGGTTTTACTCCCCATTTTCTATTTTCTTTTTAGGGAAGGAGTATCATGTTGGCCGATTTAAATCTTGAAAAATACTATGCCTGGCCTTTGAATTGAACCTAGTTGTAGAATTATCCCACGTTTTTTTCTCAGAATGTGCATGGCCTGTGCATGGAAGAGTTAGATGATTATGATTGATGAGTTTTACCGACAGTTTTGGCTGGATTTTGAACCAGAGCAGAGCAGATTTTACAGCAGAGAAGATTCCTTTTGGCTGGCCAGATCAAACTGTGGACAGGACAAGCACTCGTGTCTTATATTATCTGACTAAGCAGATACCTGCACCGGCTTGCGGCTAATCACTTCCATATGATCCATAAGATATTTTTAATGATAATTTGATTTATTTTTATGGGTTATAAAGCAATAGTATCAATTTTCGGATTAGTATAAATGTGCGCAAATTCAGTTGGTGATCCACCGAAGCTTGCCATATAATATGTGAACATGTCCTGTGTGTAGGCCTACATGTGTGAACTTGCTTTATGTCCAGCCTGCGAACCATGTTAGATGAGAGCCGGTCGATGCTGCTGGATAAGGTGAGACTGGTGCAGCGAAAAAACTATTGCCTTTCTTGTCTCCTAGCCGCTGACGTAGTAGACGTTGATCCTGGTCAGAAATGTATTGCAATTTCCTTGCTTCAGTATACAAATTTACGATGTACATTGATTCTCACTTCTAGTCCAGAGAGCGCTTCAAATATCCTAAATTCATGATTAAATTGCTGAGACAGTATTTATACTAGGTATACAGTACATTCTTAATAATAGATGATTTCCAGGGCTGCTTTCTTTAAATCATAATGATAAATTCCTTAAAGATTACAAAACAAATTAAATTTTCAATTTTGGGCTACTTCACTCTCACTCTCTCTCTCTCTCTCTCTCTCTCTCTCTCTCTCTCTCTCTCTCTCTCTCTCTCTCTACAGAATGTTACATGTTATCGCTTCGCTGGTCTGTTGTTTGAGAGACTATTTTTCAAAGTCGGTGATTTTTAATTGGATATTAAAAAAATCAAAAAGATTGATTGGCTTTGGTCTCGTGACAGAGTTCTCAGGTACCATCTATACCAAATTCAGTTCTAATGTTGTCTTGTCCAGGGGCGCACCCAGACTTCTAGTTTGGAGGTAGCTTGGAACCTCAGATTTCGCTGGTCTATTTTGCAAGATTAGAATTTCTACCCTGTTCTGTCATCTCAGTTTACGCCCAAAATCTACATTTTTTCATGTTTTGACGACTTTTATCTCTCGAAAAAATAGCTCAAGAAGTTGAAATTTTGTATTAATGTCTCCATGTTTGATTAAGAATTTTAAAATGTCCCAACATTGACGATTTTTTATTATTTGTTGGTGTAGACTACTTCAATAATTTTGGTAGTTCAAACTTGTAACATGTTTTGTTAGGTTTTCCAGCTCTTTCAACATCGATTCTGTACAATTCACCACATGGATGTGAGCCCAGTAAGTAATTAATAAATATAGCTGCAACAATCTGCTGTCTTTATTTCTGTAAGGAAGCGTTTCTGAAGGAGTATATTTTTGCAGCTCTACCAATTTCTCATGGAACACCTGTATTATAAATTTATCACTGTATTGTGAAATGTTTCACAGGTCCTGAGAAAATCATTTATCTCAATTGATGAACAAAATTCAGTTGCCTAGTCGAATCTATTAGAACAAACACTACTTCTTCACACTAGTGACTTCAATTTTGTGGTAAATGTTGAATGCTTTTTTTTTTTGTTGGAGTGTTGGAGGATGAAGCCCACATAGGTCTGAGACCTGTGCGTGGGTAATGAGTTGGATGATGGAAATTGATGAGTTGGACCTATAGTTTTAGGTGGGTTCCGAACCACCGTGAAGTGATTTTCAGCAGAGAACAATGTCTTTTTTACTGGCCAATCTAATCGGTCACCGTTACGAACAGGACCTACGAGAACGCAGCTTATCTATCTGATTGAACAGATACCTGCTACGGCTCGTGGCTATCACTTCCCTGGGCTGGCGGGCTACTTCGCCTTTTCCACCTATTGTATTTCTATTGTATGTCTTGGAAGTGTTTTAACGATATTAATATGAGCATTATTCTATTTGAATAAGTAGTGTGAAATCGTGAAATGTACCAGCACTAATTAGCCTGATATTGCACAGTCAATTCGCTTGAAAAATATCAAAATTTTTATAAGATCATCAGCTTTTTTGGTGGGGGGGTTGTGGGTGGGTCTGAAGCCCACAAAACCCGCCTCCCTGGGTGATCTACTGGTATTTTCCATTCATTGACAGCTAATTGTTGTAGTTTACAATGATAAAATGGCTAGAATGGTCATAGTTGAGTTACTAAATGTATTAATATCAATTCAGTTATTGTAATGTTGTTAGCTGGTTGTTGTCGAATGCAGATGGCAGGAATTAGATGGCTTTAGTTGAAAGCTCAAACTAAATTCAGTTTTAACACCAGATTTAGTTATTCCAATGTGGTTATCGTTATGTTGACAGTTAGTTGTAGTGTGCTAGTTGTAGGGGTCGAAGTTGAGTTCAAACTATTATGTGCTTGAATGGAGATCGTATTATTCAATACAATTCAGGTGATAATATTCCACAATGCACTTAACAACAGCAGATCTCAGCTTTGCAGAGAATTGATACGGTTATTGAGAGCGATGCGATATATAGCCTACATTTACGGGCGATACATAATACACTAATGTAATAGGGTACTTTCACAACTTTGCCAAGTTCTCACTTGGCTTTGATAAAGTACTATAACTATAATAAGTATAGCACGCTCCATTGCGCACGCCCTAATGTTGGTGATAAACGTAATTCTGTTTGTTTTATCTACACAGCTTGGTGTGGGTCGTTGCCGTTGAAGTCGTGCAAATCAAAGCCGTGTTTGTAAATCTTCTATACTTATATAACTTAATGCAACTATGAGTTATTGTACATTATTAAGTTTAGTTGTACTCTGGGGCATTTGCACAGAAGGGGTTGGCCGCACGGGAAAAGGCTAAAAGCTTTTGGAATAAAGTCAATTAGAGCTCGCCTCTCACTTTCTAGAGCAATTCAAACCGTATTCAGAATCATTTTCTCGATTTTTTCTCCAATGTAAAACACTAGATTCAACTACACTTATTTAACAGACTCAATTACACCTGATGACTATTTATATCATTTTCGTCATTCGTGTTATTTTTCCTTACTGAAAACTAAATAGTTTTATCTTTAGTTCAGCGAAATGTATAGAGTAGAGCCCCCGTAATTTGAGTTGGATAGGAAGGACCAGGATTACCTCGAATTACACGGCACCTGAGAAAAATAGGGTCTCAATCAAATCTCCAATATTACTTGTCTAACTGAAGATTTAAATATTTTTTATAACAGCAGTACTGAATGGAAAAGAGCATTGTAATATTTCTGATAGCGAACAAAACATATTATCTCTACTTGAAAAAACTTTCCAGACTTGAGATTGAAAATGCTTTTTTTTAAACATAATTTTATTTGGTAGGTCAGATTTAACAGAGAGCCTCGGACTATCAATACTCGAATTATTGGGACTCTACTGTATATGAACATGAATTGGAATGTATTAGAAATGAAAAATGTGAGAATGACCTGAATGTGATCGCATACCGTTTGAACGCTTGGAATAACAGATATTTCCTCATGCATTATTCAACTTGTGAAAACTGTGCAAATTTAAATTAGTTATTTCTGCTTCTCAAGTTATTTCTGAAACCTTAGTTAGAAATCAGAAAACAAAAGCCATTGTAAGTTATTCTTTTTATCAAGAGGCCTCATTGCTTTTATAACCAATTTCTAATAACATTTACATAGGCAATAGAAACAATTACATTAATTCTATTCACATTGTTGCTCTCAACTTTCTTGAATGAAATTTAACGAATATTGATGAATTGAAACAATAGAAACTGTCCTAGATACTACAACTCTAAGATAAAGAAGAAGTTTTTTATTGGCCAAGTTGTCTAGCTTAATTGAATTCTTGTCGTTGGATTCTCTATTTGAGTCGCTTCCAAATTGAAGCTGGTACTTACTGATCCTCTTTCAATTAATTGCTATCTTAAATTTACTAATTCCTCAAATTGTCGAATGGGGCAGTTGAGCGAGCTTCAGACATACGGATAGCTTTATTGAAGCAGTTGTACTATTTCGGCTTCATTTATTTAGAAAATCATGGATTTTGATACTCTAAATGAATGTTCGTAATTTACTCGAATCATGGATATTCACGTATATTGCTGGATTATAGAGCAATAAAGCGATATTACTGTTCATAATAAATATATGCAATATTATCAAGACTAGAATTGTAATTAATCCGAATAAGAGTAACATGAAAATTGCTCATAGTAATTGAAATGTACGGTAATTCATTTGTAATTATATATGTAAATTTGTAAACTAACAATTACATAATTATAAACTATTTATATGTAATTATAAATGTAAATTTGTGAATGTCATTCAAATTGTAATTCATTTGATGAATTTATTAGATATTCAGTAGAGAATGAAATGGAAGATGCGTTGAAAGAATCATAGAAGACTTGATTACCAAATGCGAGAGATGAATATTGACAGAAGGAACCATAAAAAATCTAAAAGCAAAGTTGGATCACCAAGTCCGTTAGTAAAATACTTCAACTCATTGCAGTATTTTTGCTGTATCATTGTGTTAACTCTTTCTCAGAACATACTTTGAGCTCTTAACGTTAAGGAAAAGAATTTGTTATCGTATTTGTTTGTGCTTACTTAACGGTTCACACTCATGGAGAATACTGATGAGAAGGACTCTTGAAGACTACTTGAGATGTTTTCAATACTAAAACAGCGATGAATACGTTGGAATACAAAATACAACCTCACAGAGGTTGTATCTCCTCCTATATTCTACCTCGTAAAATACCTATTTTTCTATCACAATAAGCGTGTCTGATAAAAAGTGGAATGAATCTACCTTACGGTAAATTCAAAGGGGACGCTCTCACTGTCCCGACCGTATTGCAATAGATAACGAGCATATGCTCTCCCCCTATGTACTTCGTGCAGTGAGAGCTAATCGGTGAGTCAATTCCTTGATTCTCCTCAATAACACAATCTCAAAATTTTCACCAAAAAATAATAGCCTAGCTGGATGTTTATTGTACATTCCAAAAACAGCACGTGCTATAGGATTAAGACAACTTTACAAACGTTCCTACAACTCTTCCATAAATACCTTCCTAACGAATATCATACCAAATCCAACGTTTTTACCTACTCTTTCCATTAGTAATAAATTTAAAACCATACCCAATACTTTAACTCCTCAAAACTCAACTTTTCCACAACCTAACTTCAGCACTTGATTGTTTATTTTATATTCCCATAGCAACATATGCCATGGGATTAAAACAAACATCCTTATAACTCCAATATCGACTTTTTTCTGACAAATTTAGTATCAAATTAAACGTTTTTACTTACTCTTTCCATCAGTAATAAATTTAACATCGTTCGCAATCGTTTAACACTGCAAAACTCACTTTCCTCTAGCTCCAGAATAGCACATCCGACCGTTGCTATGACAAACAAGTTCTTTTCCTAGTCTACTTTCTGAAAACGGTGACCCCCTCAGCACAGGTCAGGGGTGACCGGCGAACTTAATTTTAATTTATTTTTCTTCTTGAGGTGCCTACTACCTCCTAACAATTTGGTACCTGTACCCCCTCTAGTTTTTGCACTGAAGTTTTATGTGTACGGACAGACGGATGGACAGAGCCTGCGCATAACGCTCTCCTACTATGTACTTCGTAAAGTGAGAGCTAAAAATGATTTCTCTACGGTAAAAAGTTTCGACTACTTCCCTTCCAACAAACTCTACTTAATACTCCACCTATCAATTCTACTCAGCTTTATATATTTATAACTATATCTACAAAATTAGTTGATGGATTTTATATTTATCTACCCTGCCCTATACTGTAGTTTCTTTATCATCTATATTCTTCATTTTTTATCTACTGCTGTCCAACACCTATGTTGCTTGTACACAATGTCCACAGTTGTTCAATTCACCTTTCATTTACCTCTTGCAGTTGCTCCTACCCTTGTAATATTTAGGCTATTTTTCAGTGATAAGGTATGGAGGCATAAGAAGCATGCCTTGGGGCATACACCTGTCGCACATTTTTCCCGTGATACATGAGGCATGCCTCTGACGACTAAATGTTGAAGTAGTAAGGCGGACCTCCTCTTTTTCGATATTTTCTCCTCCTTCATATCCAGCAGATAAATCTACAGACTTACTCTGGTAAGTGATAAACAGATGGAGAGAGACGAATAGTTGAATAGAGAAGATGAAAAGAGTTGAGTACCGTATGATGAATGCGAGTGGCATGCTTTTCGTCCTGCCTCTCAGCCACACACGTTGTGTGCATTATCAATCTTTCGGTGCTTTCCACTTCATTTGCAACTGAATAGCACTTTGTAGTTCGGCCCGGCGAAATTCAATCCTATAAATAACATTCACTTTCTTTTCTACTGTCAGATCATTGTCAGGTCTTCTGTGATAAATTGTAAGCCGGTTTACATAGTCCAGCACAAGTATAAGATACTTGAATACTGCTAAGGAGATCGAGGAAAAATTTACTGTATATGTCAGGTAATGAATATATTAACCATGTTTGAGTAATCTATGGTAACATTCATGAGAAATAAATTATTAATAATTCTCCAGTGAATTGAAGGAATTAGTTCAAAGAGTATTTGTGTTGCTTTTTTTGTAGTAGTAGCTGATTTAATCATTCCAGAGATTACGTGTAATCGTGTTTGACGTACTAACGTGTTCGTTAACTAACAAATTCGTTGGTGGATTGGAGGAGTTGTTTTCTGATGGATTAATTCGTAGGAAAATTGAATTTAAATTCTATAAAGTTTTGCATGCATAGACCGATGAACTTCAGAAGAGTGGAAGAAATATTATCAATAAAGTTATTGATTAGTTTTTCTTCTGCTTTAATAAGTATCAGTTCTTGTTCTAAAAGCTTGATGATGCTATCAATAATGAATAATATAGTATAATAAAATAAAACTCAATTGAATATTTCTCTTAAATATTTCTCATTATATTCTCCTCTTCTTATCTTATCTATTCATATTGTAAATGAACAAGAATTGAAAAATTCAATGAAACCAAAATCATCTTTCATAATTTTTGTTAAACTATTCTTATTTTCATTTTCAGGTAAGTTGTGAAACACTGATTGACTATTAATGTGCCTCAAGTGTGAGGTGAGTTCTTATAATTATATTATTGCAATCTTATAAATGTTCATTGATAAGTGGATAACAAACATGGCTATTGTAACGAAGGAGCTACAAGTTAATGCCATACCTTCAGAATAATTAATTGAAAGTGTGACCTATAATAGTCATAATAATAGCCTTACATGTTTTCCTCAACAAGGATTCATCCAATCTAATCGATGACCTGAACATTAATAATAATCTATAATTAATTAATTGTCTTCATACTATGGCTCTTACGGTAACTTTCATGATTCCAGTAGAAAATATTTCTGATTAAAGTGCCAGTATCAGTGAGCCTAGAAGAATTGAATTTATAATAATCTATAATCAAACTACTTTTTCAATAGCTTAAACTATAACTTATCTCTCGTTATATCGAATGATAACTTTGAAACACTTTATATTTAGAAAAATGTAATGATGGTTGGGGTACCACCTCAGCTTCAGATGATAATCCTCAAGTTCTCAAGATATAATACTTTATCTATCTGATCTTAAATAATCAAAAGGGTACTTTATACAATAGCACATAAGATTTTCGTTGAATACTGAATGCTATAACTTCGAAACATTTCGGTAGGAAAGATTGTAGGTTTTAAACTGCCATGGTGCCGTGATAACATAAAGTAGTTTCCGTGGATCGGTGAGCTTTCCTTGCTTATCTTGTTGGGATCAGAGCGTCGTTCTGCTTTTCGTTCTCCTCTTTCGGTTTTATTTTCTCCTTCAGATTCCATTACAATGCGATCACGGATTGCCTATTCAAAGACACAGAAGAGCCTCTATTCGTAGCCTAATAGGCCATCTTCAAATATCAACACCCTTCCTTTTTTTTACATGGATGAGAAATTGAACTTCTAGCCACTGCTTTATCAGATCGACCACGCCTTTAAAAAGTGAGTTTAGAGCTTCCACCTATATCGTAGGAAGTCGATTGTCACGCAATCCTTGCCATTCTCTTTCTCTGTAAATCTCTTCTCCTTCTCGCTCGCTGTTATTAGATTTATTTATACAGATTATTACTTACTTATTATTATTACTTACTTACTTACTTACAGATTTATTAAATTGATTAATAACCAATAAATTTATTGATTAATAGATAATTATCAAATGAGTAGTTACATTTTGGGGACTTTGGCGCATCCTTGACCTTTGACCTTGACCTTGACCCTGACCTTTGACCTTTGACCCTGACCTTTGACCTTTGACCCTGACCTTTGACCCTGACCTTTGACCTTTGACCCTGACCTTTGACCTTTGACCCTGACCTTTGACCTTTGACCTTTGACCTTGACCCCGGACCGGAAGTGACGTAGCAGACTGGAAGTGACATAGCAGACCGGAAGTGACGTAGCAGACCGGAAGTCAAACCGGAAGTGGCCCCCCCTCACCCTAAAAGTGGCCCCCCCTCACCCTAAAAGTGGCCCCCCTCACCCTAAAAGTGACCCCCCTCACCCTAAAAGTGACCCCCCTCACCCTAAAAGTGGCCCCCCCTCACCCTAAAAGTGGCCCCCCTCACCCTAAAAGTGACCCCCCTCACCCTAAAAGTGACCCCCCTCACCCTAAAAGTGACCTCCCTCACCCTAAAAGTGACCCCCCTCACCCTAAAAGTGACCCCCCTCACCCTGAAAGTGACCCCCCACTACCTAAAAGTGACCCCCTCATCCTAAAAGTGACCCTCATAACCCTAAAAGTGGCCCCCTCATCCTTAAAACGGTTTCTCCACTCTCCCAAAAGTTGGGGGTGGGGGAGATCCGGTTACCGAGTATATATATGGTGGACATCTGGCTGGTAGATTCATTGTATCTCAGCAAACGACTGCTAGCTCCTACAGTGAATCCAGCTAAAGACTCAAATCAATAACAGTAAGTACTTGTTTCTTTACTAATGAATATCCCTTAATTGCTGTAGTGTATAAACCTTCCCTCCAAATATTCCATAGCTATTGCATGAAATCTAACCTCAAATGGCTAACCATGATATCATCCAATGCTATTGCATGAAATCTAACCTCAAATGGCTGACCATGATCTCATCCAATAATATGTGGTCTACTGCATGAAATCTAACATCAAAATGGCTGACCCATTGTTTCACAATGCTGACTGCAAGATTATGCTAATACCTGTTGATTTCCAATTACAGATGTCATCCACTAATGCTGCCGCTGATGCCATCTACAACACAATTGCAGCCCAAAAGCCACTAGACCACATATCCATGAAAGATCTCCAGCCAGGGTTCCCATACCAAATGGTGAGCGCAGAGAGAGTCACTACAAAATACGGTGAGAAGGTAGCTGTCACACTGGATTCCAAGAACACACACATGCGGGTTATACTACCAGAGTCGTACAGCAGGATAACCTCCAAATTCGTCCCTGCTGGTGGAACCATTGACATGAAATCATATAAATTTATGTGCCATCCTGATGGGAAAACCCATAGAATCCAATTGATAAAAGAATAATGAATCTCTCTCTATGTATTGTGAAATAAAAATGTGACATCTGCAACTGATTTGTTATTCATTCTCCCCTATCCTAGTATCAGTAGTCACACCTAGTGTCCACTTATGCCTAAAAGTGTTCATCACGTGCTCACCTAGTGTTCACCTAGTGCTCACCTAGTAATCACCAGTGTTCACCAAGTGTTCACCTAGTGCTCACTTAGGCTTAAAAGTGTACACCAAGTGTTCACCTAGCTCTCACTTAGGCTTGAAAGTGTACACCAAGTGTTCACCTAGTGCATACACAGCTGCACTGTTGCTTCATGGAAATAGGTTGAAAAGAAAAGTATACTTTACAATACATTGTTTATTAACATAAACAATCGCAAGTATGAAACAATACATAGAAATTGGCTACAATATTGCCCCTTTCAAAGTCTCTGGTAACACCATAGGTCTCTGCCGACCTATTAAGAGATTCCTTTACACAGCCCACGCCATCAGTCACATCGCCTGGTGGCCATAATCTAGGATGTTGCTCAGCTTTACAAATTGATACCAGTAGAGCAGGATCGCCTGATTGACCATCCTCAATCCTAATACATCTGACACGTCCATCCATAGCGTTGTAGTCAAAGCCAGCAAATGTAATCCTTCTTCTGCCAATCAAAGATAGACTCTGGTCACCACACTCAAAGTCACACCACCAAGTCTCATCACTGTTGTTGAAATCAATCTCCAGCTTAACATCCTTGCTCCTCCATCCAGGCACTGAACGCAAGTCCATTATGGCTACCAAGCTATACTTCAACTTGTATACTGATGTCAATGGAGTTCTACAATTGTCAAATATGACTGCTACCTTGAATGGCAGTGTAGTGATACTGGCCATTGTTGTAGACTGAATGATGCTCAGCGAGACTCAGCTACTTCTTATATACTAGGAGAGCAGGTGGTGGAGGAGTAAATGATGATGCAATATTCACATTTCATTCTTTATTGATAAAAACAAACTTCGACAAAAATGTCTATCTTTTTGTAATGCCTGCATAATCCAATTGTGCAGGATGTTTACTACATTGAGTGCACAAAATGGCGGTACATCTAAACGTCCTCTTCTTCCATTGCCACCAGCCAGCTTCATCTTCACAGTCTCCAAGAAGTCGAGCAGGTAATGTTCCGGGCAGTAGACTGTAGTAGTCTTCATCAGCACCTCTAAGTTGGGCGTCTCATGAAAGAGGTAGGGCGAACTCAGGTCCACATACTCCACATTCTCCTTGTTGTCCAGCTGCAGTAGCGTTTCCAGCAGGGAAATCTTCTCATATCCGTAGACCAAGATCTTGATTGGTCGTCCCGAGTCACTGTTCTCGTGCAGCCATCTTCCAACTGTGTCACATACAATTTGCTTCAAGGTCGAATATGAGAGATGTGTTTGGCCGGCTCCATTGCCCGACCATCTCAGTCCATGTTTAGCTCTTTGTAATTGATTGTTATCAACCAATATGCTTGTTTTTAGCAAAATGTCTGGGTATGGTGACTTGAAAAAATAGTGGTGTGTCAACACATGATGCTCATCGTCACGTTCCAATATTGCCATCTCCTTGACAATAAACTGGTTATTCAATCCCTCAAAGCCTTGAAAGTCCATCAGGTAGATTGGTAGTGGTCCAAAAAGTTCTGTAGCCCTGCTTGGCATGATGCCATCATTGTCATCATCATCAGTGGAAGCCTGGTTGAGGTCGGTTGTACTTGTAGAAGCATCCTTCATCAATGATTTCTCGTGTTGAGTGTAGTAGCCTAGGCAGCAGCCCACAACATCCTCTCCATCGCTGGGTGGCAACTCCCCCTCCTCCTCTTCCTCCTCCAAAAAGTGTAGAAGTCTCCTGGACATGATGTATGCTTCACTCAATGCTTCATGCAACTATGACCATCCTGATGCTTGTCGACCACCTTTATATCCTCCACTGCTATCTCCCTCTCTCTCTAGACCGATTGAACAAGACCAGTCATTGGCTGATACTCCTTAACCACTTCATGTATCAGCAGACAATAGGCATGTGTATTTCCTGGAATGTTCTCACTTGCTTCAAACTCAACTCTGATGTCAATGCTTCCCGTCTTGAGCGATTCATTTTGACGTGAACAGTCAATGGGAAACAGTAACATCTTACCATCCCGCACAGCTTGTTTCTCAAAAAGTGGGTTGCTTGCTCGAGCATCATCATGATTGTAGACTCCATTAAAAGCTGCATACATATTATACACTTGGTTATCATCACCATTGATGCTTTCATACGGATAGTACTTGTTGTTCAAGAACACTCGAACGTCTTTCATTTTGCACATGTCAAAGTATGAGCTATTCACAGTAGCTGCTCCTCTTCTTCCAGTCTGCAGTCCAATCACAATGTATCTTGGCTTCTCCAGCTGAGTAGTTGATTTGACAGTCCACGTATGTTTTGTGGTCTGTGGCAAAGATGGGTACTCGTACAGTTCCCAATGTCGGAATGGCATTGAGATGGGCGTGTTCTTTTGCACCAGTCTCAGCAGACGCATTTTTTCCTCATCAGACACCTCTACATAGGGCATCCTCCACACCAGTTTCTCAATTGTGACCTTGCCTGCTGCATTCAAACAGTCTAAAGTGTCAGCACTGCGTCTCAGCACCAGCTCCTGTTTCACATTCAGCATAATCTGTCTATAGTCCTCGGCAAATCCCAGCAGATATCTAAGTGGCACATTCATGATGGTTGTGTTGGTACCATCAGAATCAAATGTGCCAAACCCTGCCTTGGCATCATACCTGTAGCCAGCTCCATCCATCTTGTGTTGTTCTTCTCGTTCAAAGGTCATGGCATTCTTCATCAGGCTGGTGATTCCGGGGCTACGTATGCTGTCCACTACAACTCCATTGATCTCGTAGCGTATCTCGGAAAACAGGTGGCCAAAGAATCCAGAGACACAAGGTGAGCCTACCAAGGTTGTATTTAAGGCATTGGTCACCTTGTACTCCATGTGCAGATAGCTCTCTGATGGCAGTGTATAGATGTCCTGCTGCTGAATTGATATCCGAATCTCATCATTGGCACCAAAGCCTGTAGTATATGGTGCATGAGAATGATATTCATAGCCAATGATGCTATTGTCTGCTGAAGGACCATGTACTGTCACATCCAATACTCCCATTTTTCAGTGTTGTTGTCGTCTTCCTCCTCTTCTAACTTGATAACCTTTCTTCTGCAGATATTTGATGCTGCTTGATGTTAACTCCACAGAGTCCAATGGTTGAATGACATCTTTCACAAATAGCGCCCTATTAATAGACTCTTGTTCTACCCCCGTGGGGGACATTGCTGCTTCCACATCCAATCCATGATTCCACTTGCCAAATAATAGCACCATCACTTGGGTTGTTGTCGCAAATGTAAGGCAATGTTTATTGGCTCCTCTCTAAAGTTCACCAGACGTCCGTTCTCATCAACAATCTCCAACGTAATGTTACCAATCTGCTTGGTGTCCACTGGTAAATAGATGACATTCTGTACAGTCACATTCATTTTATACCCTGGATCAACATCTGGGTAAAACTCATAGATCACATGATCCTTGACTCCATTTGAGTAGGATCCACTCACAATGTTACACTTTATACGCAGCACATTGGGACGACTGATTTGCACTGTATTACTACCTCTAGTCTCAATGTTAGCATCCACAACTTGGTTGAATCCCAGCAGCTTTCCTATTGAATCAGGTTGTCTAAAGTCTATCTTGGCATCGCATAATACTAAACATTTCAAGGTAGAGGGGTCCACAGCCATCTGAAACTTGACTCCATGCTTCTTCATCCTTGCCTCAAGCAGGTTGGCAATTGTTTGAAATTCAAAACTACCTTCTGGCAATAATACTTTTTGCCAAACCATTACTGGGGCAGATCTGGTTTTCCTTTGAATACTTTGGTGGGCGGTATCACTAAACAAATGCTGAGCAAACACTTTACCTGTAACTTCCTCATGAGTCATTGCATAATCCTCCTCCTCCTCCTCCTCTGGCTTGACTACTGCCTTCTGGTCCACTTTTGGAGCCAGAAAATGTATTGCATTATTGTAACGATTCTCAACATTTGGTATAGAGTTGCAGCTTGTAAAGCTGATGAGTCCAACTTCCCATTCGCCATTGCTTGTATCAAGTGGCGGGAAAAATTCACTCTTCAATATTGAGGTTTTACCTCCAAAGCATAGCATCATGGTCTTGACTGCTCAGTGTACTATTACACAATGACTTGATAAGAGTATAGACTAGAACCTTTATACTATGTGGATGGGAGAAAGGAAAAGACAAGTGTTGTACATTGTTATTTATTTTCATCAAGCAAAAATTTTAAACATAAATGTCCGCATATATGAGAGTAGAGATCCTCTTGCTTCTGATCATAGTTGTACTCGATCCTTGTTGCTGGACTCGATCCTCTGTGCATGTAGTCGATAAACTCCTGTGGTGGTCTCAGGTTGCCAAAGCCATCAAAGTAGTGAACGATGCCATCCTTCTTCTTCACATAGCACACCCAATGTGTGCCAGCTCCATCACTTTGGTCCAGGTTGATGATGCCACACTCTTGATCCAGTGGTCCATTAGCTGGTAGAGCATCTCGCATGAATACTCCTCGAAATTTCTTCAGCTTGAGACGGCAGGCATACTTGTAGAGGTCGGCATCTGTTAGTGCTCGGTCAGGTAGAGCTACAATCATCTTCTGCCGCCACATTGACGGCGACGCACCCCGTTTCCCGTCTTCTGACGCCTCAGGTACAGGCCTTGACCCTTGGCTGCTGCTGCTGTTCTCCTCCTCTGTGCAGCTCTCCCCTTCCTTTGTTGTTTAGCTCCTCCTCCAAACTTTGCCTTGGCCTTCATGATGTTGGTTACTGCTAATGCTGCAGCTCTCTCTGCCAATCCAGCATCTGAAGATGTTGCCACACTCCAAGCTCGTTCAGCCAAATCTCTGTCTGCTGCTGCTCTGCTCCTTGTATCACTATTCCTTGAGTAGGCAATGTCGTGCTGCTTGCAGGCTTGGTCAAGTTTGTTGACACCTGGATCACCTCTTGCTAATCGTTTTTCAAGCTTTGTACCTGGTCCACAGTACTGGTAGCCAGGAAGATGAAGTTCTACGGGCAGTACGTCTATTGCTTTGTTGACTATTGTACCCGCTGCATTTGTGATTGCAGAAAGTACTCCTTTTCCTCGGTACCTCCGTTTTCCTCTGCATACAGCCATCTTATGTCGATCAGCAGCCTTGTCATCTCATTTTATACCCTTAGATGATGCCACACTCTTGATCCAGTGGTCCATTAGCTGGTAGAGCATCTCGCATGAATACTCCTCGAAATTTCTTCAGCTTGAGACGGCAGGCATACTTGTAGAGGTCGGCATCTGTTAGTGCTCGGTCAGGTAGAGCTACAATCATCTTCTGCCGCCACATTGACGGCGACGCACCCCGTTTCCCGTCTTCTGACGCCTCAGGTACAGGCCTTGACCCTTGGCTGCTGCTGCTGTTCTCCTCCTCTGTGCAGCTCTCCCCTTCCTTTGTTGTTTAGCTCCTCCTCCAAACTTTGCCTTGGCCTTCATGATGTTGGTTACTGCTAATGCTGCAGCTCTCTCTGCCAATCCAGCATCTGAAGATGTTGCCACACTCCAAGCTCGTTCAGCCAAATCTCTGTCTGCTGCTGCTCTGCTCCTTGTATCACTATTCCTTGAGTAGGCAATGTCGTGCTGCTTGCAGGCTTGGTCAAGTTTGTTGACACCTGGATCACCTCTTGCTAATCGTTTTTCAAGCTTTGTACCTGGTCCACAGTACTGGTAGCCAGGAAGATGAAGTTCTACGGGCAGTACGTCTATTGCTTTGTTGACTATTGTACCCGCTGCATTTGTGATTGCAGAAAGTACTCCTTTTCCTCGGTACCTCCGTTTTCCTCTGCATACAGCCATCTTATGTCGATCAGCAGCCTTGTCATCTCATTTTATACCCTTAGACGGCTTGGAGATTCCCATAAGCTTTAACATTTTATCCCTCAGTTGTTCTTTACTCAAATTGAGGTTTTCTCTTGACGTAGTAACATCCAACATGACAGTGAGACACTTTTCAACCACAGCCTTTGAATGCTCATCCAACCTTCTCTCCAAATACTGTTTGTTAACTCCATCTGTAGCTTGAATTGGTTCTTGCATATCTGTCAGTATTGAATTCTTAAGGCTTGTCATTACTTGCAATGTATCCACATCTCTTCTCTTTGGCAAATGAAATGACATCATATCTCTACATGTAATCAGATTCACAGCATCATGATTGCTGCGTGGATTTGCCAAATTGATCATACGCCTATGGCGGGCATTGATGTTTCCCAAAGAATTCATGTTTACTCTTTCACTTGAGAGACTTACTGTCTCTTGTTGCAACGTTGTTGCCTTATATAGTGTGCAACTAGTATGCAGGTTTACCAACTATGTAACCACCTTCCTCCAGCTCTTCCAAGATTGAGTTGATTTCATTCTCATGTCCAGTGTTGCCAACTGCTTTAGACTGATCCAGCAGCTTCAGTCTGTCCACAAGTTCGTTGGGGTCATTGTAGTAGACATATTCAATCCTGTTGCCATCACTTGCCACCATATTGAAAGGTGCTACCAGTCCTCTTCCAGCAACTTTGGCTCCTTTTCCACTGACTGCTTCTCCTCTTATCAGATCCCTGATTGTCCTCTTGTACTTGATATTGTTATAGTTTGCAATTCTGCCATCTGGACTGTAGTTTTCTCTGTAGACATTGGTAAAGTCCAGAAGTAATTTATAGGCGTTCAAGTCGTCCCCTTCCAATTTTCCTTTGTCGGGCATTTTCATGAAAATCAACTCACAAAGGCCTGGTGTAGCTCTAAAAGTCTTTTCAATTCTACCATCTGCAGGATTAGACAGCACAATTTTGTTACCTTTAGGTCCAAAGGTAAGCATCTTACTGCCTAGATAGTATGAGTTGTTTATCACTTTTGGTCCAAATGCATCATCAGAGTTGTAGTCCTTGTGCACTGATCGCATAATGTACTCTCCCACTGGTTTTGAAGCCAGATCAGATTGGGCCAAGGCTTGTTGTGCCACATGACTGCTAGTATCAAGCAATTTCTCAACACTAAGGTTTTCCTCATCATCATCATCATTATCATCATCATCATCATCACTCATGTCCTGATGCTTCCACAATTGTCGTGCAACACTCAAAGTACTTGCAGCTGGACTTGCATCTTCACCTGTTCCATATGCTTCATAGATTGGTGACTCTTCTTCTCTAATATCTGGCAGTGGTTGCAGTCTATGCCTTATCCTTCCTGGATAGGGAGTGCTGCTGCTGGCTGGTGTTGTTGGTGGTGTAGGCAATATACGGGGTGCATCCAATAATGGTGTAGTCATTGGAACTGTCTGTTGTTCTTGTTGTTGTTGAGCTGGTGGTTGAGAAGATTTGAGTGCTTCAACAATAGTGATAAGCGAATCACTGATTGGCTTGAAATGCTTCGCATTCTGCTCCTCTGTCAATTCCCTGCCCAGTGTCAGCTCTCTATGCTTCCGCTTGATGTTACGCTTCAGCTTGGCAATCTCCATGATGATTGGTGCAATCTCCTCCACAGTTTGCTTCTTCTTCTGATACATACTCTTCATCTATTTGTCCGTCTCACTCGCCATTCAGTGCTAGACTGAGCATAATCACTGTTGTGCTTCAACTAAAAATGTATCAAGTCCTTTCCTGTAGCGCCCTCTATTCTTATCTGAGGACTGATCAATTACAAGGAATGCATGCATGGATGATGACCATATGTCATTGCACATTCTTCTGAATTCATCAAAGGTCATGTCAGATCCCACATGATCCCTGTACAAATGTTTCATATTCAGTTCATCTTGTTTAAACATGATTAGAAAATTGGCATTGTCACGTATCAACTGTTTCGGTATACGACTATAAGTCTGTGCCAGATAAAATGCATCAACATTACTGTGTCGACCAGTGGTAAAGTAACGTCTGATGGCCTCCTGTTGCTCGCAAATCACATCATCGAAAATTATTATCGAATTGGTGGGCAACTCATGTGGTGCAGGTATCTCTCCACAGCTGTCACACTCAGTGTAGCTCAGTTTAGGTCCAAGGTCTTCCATAATGGTGCGCAGTAGCTGATACTTTGGTTGAAATGCAGTTTTTGAGTAGAGATAGATATTTGAAAATGAGATTCCTTCACAATCGAAAAGCATGTTGAACAGTAAATTGGTTTTTCCACAGCCTGATGGTCCACATATAATGCAGCGCATATGGTTGGGGAACAAAGGTCCATGACGTTTCTTTGCATTCATTTCTGGGTTGGCCAGACCACAGCCTCTCACCACTTGATCAAAGTCAATTATATTGAACCTGTGACTCCTTTGCACAACCTGCTTCATCACACCAAATCTGCTCTATCAATCCAAGAGTCGTGACTGCGATCGTATCCTTTCCAGCGCACCAACAGTTTATTACCTTTCCTCTTCAGCACTCTGGCAATTTCAAAAACACTAGGTACTTTGGTTTTCACAATCTCTTCTGCATAGAATCCTCCTTGGACACGCTGTCCTCTGCAATCTTCCAACTCGTATGTTACAGGTACAGTAGGTCTCACACGTGTGACAGTGAACAGTTCATTTGTCCAATTGGGTAGGTAACCCTTGTCAAATGTCATTTTATACTTGCTTATGCGCACCTTATCACCTGGATTGATTTTTTGGTGAACACCTGGATAGAACCTGTTCTCAGATTTGTCCAACAAGCTCTGCTGATACTCATGACGTTGCTCACCTAGTCTGGAAAGCAGCAATGTCTCATGCTCTTTTGTAACATCAACCGGTCGCATACCTATTGTCCTATGGATTCTTCCATTATACTCTTTGACAAGTGAGGTTAGAATATCTGTCCAGCGATAGGTTCCACGCTCAGTGAATTTGATCCACATTAAATGTTTAAGTGTTCTGTTGAAACGTTCCACTATTGAGGCCTTCTTATCTGAATATGTTGAATAGTGATTGATGTCATAGTGTTTCACAAGCTGTTGAAACTTTGAATTGAACCACTCTTTACCATCATCAGTTTGCAAATGGTTCATTGGATTCTGCTCAAATATAGGATGCATTGCCTTGACAACTGCATCAGCCGACTTGTTCTTTATTGGAATAGCATAAGCATACTTGCTGAGACAATTGATAATTGTAATAATGTACCTGTAACCTTTGTTCTGACGTGCATATGGTATCATCTCAACAAGATCAGCCTGATAGAGATCATCTAGACCTTTCACAGTTACCATACGTGTTGGGAAATTCCGACGAGCTGACCTGTGCAACTCTCTTGCTATTGTAGCCTTCTCCATACTGATAAATATTAAATGCATACATAATATATATAATAGATGTCTATCCACTAGGCATTGAAAATGGTGCCAGAAATATCCAAGTCAGTGATTACGTAATGTTGCGCAATTATACACAGACATGTTTTTTCCTGCATTGGAATTGCGCCAGAATGTCAAGGCCAGTGATAACTTTAGAAGCAGGTACCTGAAAGGGTCACTTTTAGGGCGAGGGGGGTCACTTTTAGGGTGAGGGGGGTCACTTTTAGGGTGAGGGGGGTCACTTTTAGGGTGAGGGGGGCCACTTTTAGGGTGAGGGGGGGCCACTTTTAGGGTGAGGGGGGGCCACTTCCGGTTTGACTTCCGGTCTGCTACGTCACTTCCGGTCTGCTATGTCACTTCCAGTCTGCTACGTCACTTCCGGTCCGGGGTCAAGGTCAAAGGTCAAAGGTCAGGGTCAAAGGTCAAGGGTCAGGGTCAAAGGTCAGGGTCAAAGGTCAAGGGTCAGGGTCAAAGGTCAAGGGTCAGGGTCAAAGGTCAAAGGTCAGGGTCAAGGTCAAAGGTCAAGGATGCGCCAAAGTCCCCAAAATGTAACTACTCAAATGCATACAAAAGATCAATGTACAGTATTGATGTGGAACCTGTCTTTAGGTCTAATAGGACGTCAATTACGTCAAAAGCAGGTCAGTGAATGAGTGAAACCATCTATCAGCACATTAGTACTGATATCTAGAACCCTGTGATGAGTTCAGAGTATTTTAGATTATTCAATGATGATGGTGATCAACTTGAATTTTTAATTGATATCTATGTTACCAGACTGGCCCAGTCGAAATTTTCATTAGTTCTGAATGGTACTATTGATAGGTTGATCCTGCACCTACTCATTACAAAGTGAGCTATTCCAGATTAGGGGTTTGAGGGAGGGGGCACAAATAATGAGATTTTTTTACCTTTTTTGCGAAGCTGCCCCTCCTTTCACCCCTTTTTCAGTAAATTTCAGATTTTGGGGGTGTCATTACCTCTTTGAACCACCCCCTGGGACCTTCCTTGGCCATATTACCATTGAATAAGTATTCTTAAACTAAAATAAGTCAGGTTACTTTTTTAATTTTGGAGTGTCATTACTTCTATGACCCACCCCCTGGGACCACCCTTGGCCATATTGCCATTGAATTAGTACATCTTAAACTGAAATAAGTCAGGTTACTTTTTAACTTTTTATAGTGAGAAAATTCACTTCAGAAGGTTTGGATGTTCTAAAAGTTTAATTTTTCTGAAAAAGCAGTTTTTTTAGACCTCTGGAAATTCTATCACCAATTTCGCATCAGTTTCGTTCCTTCTTTGCATGAGATAATTTTCCAACTCCCAGCATCACGAATAATCATGTCAAATAAATAGGTGTCGCATTTTTTCAGTAAGCTGAGTGTGTAATTCTCATTTGGCGACACATTCTGATATAAAGCAGTCGCACAAATGTTCGTTCTTCGTAGTCAACATAATAAAACTGCATTTGAATATTGTAGTCAGTACTATTTCAAAGAGATAAGTCAAGGTAAGTTAGATAGTGAACAAGTACATATTCTTGGCTCTCGTTATTATGACCATTGCTTATGGGCACTTAGCATGGAGTGGTTACTGTAGTTACAGATGCAAGGATGATAATAATTCATGTGGTTGATGGTGAGTTGTAAATCATCTCCTAACATTTCATTAGGTTCACCTCGCTGTGAGTTATTGAGGAGCGTGTGACAGGTCTTTTGAGAGTAGCGCGCATGGATGCATGTATAGGAAGGAGGTTTGCATGACATCAGACTTCGCCCATTTTCGATGAATCTTCTCCTTCTCCACAACCCTAGTGGTTGTGTTTTGCTAGAGGAGTGGGGGGGGGGGGGGGCAACTCCGGAGCAACTAGCGTGTGTGTGTGTGAGGGTGTGTGAGTATTTGAAACTTGGTCAATGTCGTCATAAGTGTTGCCACACCTATTCTTACATTATTACCGCCGTTTAGTGCAGTGTACCGTCGAAGTATGCTGAAGAAAATGCCATATGTGTTCGGTGAGCATTTACTCAGTACTGGTGTACCACTCCCTGAGTTCACAAATTGCGTAAGTATGGGTTTGTATTAGTATTAGTTCTACCGGTTGGTTTCTGTCTGACTTGTTTTCGCGTATTGACTGAATATTTCAATGTTTTGTCAAAAACTTTGATTCTTATATTTCTGAATAAATA